>JAXCGZ010013705.1:0-22500 GCA_037179515.1 Halocaridina rubra
TAATACCATAAGTAATATTGTGCATCTACCTACATGAATATATTCATTGAGAGACTATATTATAACAATCATTTATTTTGTCATTAATTTCATCATTTTCTCATGAATAATTGGAATTTGTTTGTAAAGCTAATCTAAATCTTAGGAAATCCTTAATTATGTATAATATGATAAAATTATATCCTTTTATTTTGGAATGTGATGCTCGTCTGCTTTGTTTACAGAACGGACGAGGACTCGCTCTGAGGACAGCATCAGGTGATGACCTATTGTTAGAGACTCGTAAAATTCGTGTAAATTTATGAGCCTCCCATTTCGCCCCTTGGACTAGTGCTGTCGAATTTGTCAAGCAGTGACTCTATTTTAATATTGCATAAAGTTTTTGGATTTTGAACAATTATAATTTGATGTTAAGTGTTGTTTATTTTGATGTGTCCAGCAGTCGTGCCTGGAGCTAGAACTCTGTTATTTTTGTAAAATTTAACCTTTTCTTTTGGGCTGAAATATTGCTCCATTATAATATTAACTTTTTTCCAATATATTTTTATATTTTATTGATGAGTCTTTCATTTAAGCCTGGATTTATGCAGTGTTCAGTTAATATTATTTAGTGTATTTGTGTTATTAACCAGTGGGAGTTCTCCACTAACTATTAAGCAAACGTAACTCATGCCCTTCCCCTTTAGTACCGTACAGTTTGTCTTATATTTAATTATAAGCCAGTAAGTTTTAGCCCAACTTTATTTGAAGTTGGTGGAGTAAATATTTTTGTGTACGGTAGCCTGCAAAAAACTGAGAGTAGACTATTCATTGACCAGGTGAAAGCAGGCATTCTGGGAATAGTCACCACATATTCTAGTTTTTTCTGGTCCTTCGAACCGGATGGTGCCTAGCCTAGCTAGCATACTTTACTACATTTACTGAATGGAATTTGGAATAGTCTACCTTTGGTATTGTTTTTGAACTTTGATATTAAAACACTGCGCATAAATCCATGGCATATTTTTTTGTGATATCACTGCTGATGTCGAATTCTTTAGTCCAAGGGAAGGTTTAGATTAGCTATTTGAATACATGCGTGTGTAATCAAGTGTACCTAGGATATAAATATTATAATCCTTGTGAATATTGGTATTAGTTTAGTTTGGCCACCTAGCCAAAATTATTGTGATTTGTATAAGGTAAAGATTAATCCAGCAAGATGTCTTTACCATCAATTGATGAAAGTAAAGCGTTTGAACTTTACAAGGTTGTAACCGATGATCTAACAGATATGCTCATTTCTATAGAACATGACCTTAAAGCGTCTCCTCCACCATCCTTACGGTCGTTACAGTTTTCAGAAGCAGAACTTACAAAGTTGTACGAGTCCATTGATGTACATTGGACAGCTAGTCAAGATGCTATTGATAGTACCCAGCTTAGCCAAGTTTCTAGAGAGCACAGAACTCTGAAACGTAATGCCTATAAAGTGCTCATACAAATTAAGTCAGCTATAGATGATCATTTGTCCTTTGGTAGTCAAGCACAAGCTACAACTAGTCAAGCTCCTAGTCAGACAGTAGTACCTGCTAGACCCCTTCCACACCCTAAGTTGCCTGAGATTAAGATTCCTGAATTTGATGGTCAGTTGAGTCAGTGGAATTGCTTTTGGGATTCCTTTAGTAGTTTAATTGATAATCGTCAAGACATTGACCCAGTATTGAAATTTAGCATGCTCAGATCTTATTTGAGAGGTAAAGCTTATAGAACCATTGAAGGTCTTCCCATAACTAGTGGTAATTACAGTATAGCATTAAGTTTGTTGAGAAAAAGCTTTGCTGACAATGACCTTTTGTTGCAACAATTACATTTAGACTTGATGAACATCAAACCCCCTGAACATAATTTAACTGAGTTGACTGAATTTCACTTAACATTTCAACGTTTGTTGATGCAAATAGAGGGTGTAACCCAAGTACCTTGTGATGACTACCTAATAAAAGACATAATTGCTAAGAAACTTAGTCCTAAAACTTTAGAGTACCTTTTTAATAAGTACAGTACTTATACTTTGACTATTACACAATTGAAGGATGGTATTGGACACCTTATCAAGGTCATGGAATGTTCTCGTATTCTCTCTGATCAGTCTAGGAATAAGCAAGTTTCACATTCTGATGCACATTCCAAAACTAAAGTAGTAGTTAGTCAGAATTCTAGTACAAATTCTAATCATAGGTTTAGTACAGTACCTAAACAAGTAGTTGTGTCCCAGACTCAAAATAAGTCTAATTCGTCATCTAGCAATTCAAGTACTTGGAACAAACCTTGTCTCTTTTGTAAGAATATTCATAATACTAAGTTTTGTTCTAATTACGCAACTCATGAAGCCAGGAAGAACAGAGTTAGAGAGTTAGAACTATGTTTCGTATGTATGCAGAAAGGCCATAGAGCCTCACAGTGTAGAGAGACGGCTGAGTGTAGAAATTGTAATGGCAAACATCATACCTTTCTCTGCATGAAACTAACCAACCGTAGTACTGCAGTTAATCAAGTGTCAGTTGCGTCTAATGCCCCAACAGTTATTAATAATGGAACTAACCTTAACAGTAACATTCCCACTAATCAAGTAGTAGTGGATGATAAGTTTAGAATCCTGTCAGGAAGAGATGACAGTGTCGCTAATTCCGTTCAAATAGATGTCCAGACTAATAAGGTTCCACTTCCTTCAGTAGCACTTCCTACAGCAATTGTTAAGATTTCTGGTGCTGGGGTACGTGAAACAGTTAGGATGTTTTTAGATACCGGTGCTCAACGGTCTTTCATTCATTCTGCAGTAGTAAAGCGCCTTAAACTCAATCCAGTGTTGCATATCTCACTTAAACTGACTTCATTTGGTAATCAAGCCAAAAACATTTTGTGTGACGTCGTTCGTGTTGTAGTACGCACTGGTACACAACCTATTCCGATTTATGCTGTCGTCTATGATAAGGTTAACACTACGTTATATGTACCTGGCATTGCTAGTGTTGCAGAAACACTCACAAAAAAGGGGATCAAACTTGCAGATCCTAATGTTGAGTGTGATGTGATTAGTGACATAAGTATGGTAATTGGTGCAGATTACTATTCTAGATTTGTGACCAACCATACTTTCTATTCTGGAATTACACTTTTGTCTAGTCCAGCAGGTTCGATTATATTTGGACCTATGCCAAAGTGGGCAATTAGTTCTCTGACAGTTAACACAGTTAATGGGCAACATGTGCTTTGTGCTCGTGTAGGAGTACAAACCCTTGAGTCAGAAGTTCAGAACCTTTGGAATTTAGATGTTATTGGTATTAAGAATGAAACTTTAACACCTGAGGAAGTACAATCAGTGAGTCATTTTGATTCCACTTGTCAGAAGGCAGACAATCAGTATTTTGTGGAATTACCCTTTAAGGGCACTGAGAGACCAGCAACTAACTATAGAAGAGCTTATGGTCAGCTCATGTCACTAGCTAAATCCTTTGCAACTCGTCCAGAACTTTATGGACAATACTCAGAGATTTTTAATGAGTACATTGAATTGGGATTCATTGAGAAAATTGATAACCCTTCAGCTACAGACGGATTGACTCATTACTTGCCTCATCATCCAGTCTACAAGAATTCTCCTACCACCCCTATTAGAGTAGTGTTTAATGCTTCTAGTAGAGCTGATTCACAGTCAAAGAGTCTGAATGAATGTTTACTAACAGGCCCAAGCCTAATCCATAAACTTGTTGATTCACTCATTGAATTTCGTACTAACCCTGTAGCTGCTGTATCAGACATTTCCAAAGCCTTCCTACGTATAGGTATTTTGCCAAACTGCAGAGATTTCTGTAGATTTTTGTGGTTCGAGGATGAAACACTTCAGAAAATAGTTACCTATAGATTTAAAGTAGTACTCTTTGGTACAACATCATCTCCCTTTTTGCTTCAGAAAACACTCACATATCACTTGGAGACACATTCACATCCAGTAGCTAAGTCTCTGATCTCTCATTTCTATGTAGATAACTTTATTTGTACCTATTCAGACTCTGAACAGTTAAAAACAGAGTATCCCATAGTAAATTCTATTTTAGCAGAAGCCTCTATGCCATTACAAGGTTGGGTGAGCAATGATGTAAAATTTAATGATGAAGTAGGTGTTAATCATGACCAATTGGATCTGAATAATGTAAATGTTTTAGGAATTTCTTGGAATGTTGTAAACGATGAAATCAAATTGTACTCCAGTAAGAAAGTGTGCAAGAAGGAGAGTGTGCTTCATCAAATCACCAAGAGATCAGTTGTATCTGTAATTGCTAGTGTATTTGATCCTTTAGGATTGTTATCACCAATCTTGATCAAGGGAAAGTTATTCATTTCAAAATTATGGAGAAGTAAGTGTTCTTGGGATGAACCTTTGCCAGAACCTTTAGTACAAGAATTTTCAGTTATTTGCAGAGATTTGAATCAGATGTCAACCATTCAATATCCTAGATTTGTAATTGTCCCTGGTGTATCAGATTTGCACATATTTTGTGATTCATCTAAAGTAGCTTATGGATTAGGACAAATGTTGTCAGGACTTAGGAAGCAGTTTTGGATCTCTAAAGGTAGAGTTATTGTGAAGAAAATATTAAAACCATGTATTTTGTGCAAAAAGGCAGTTGGCAAGACGATCTCTCAACCAGTTCTCCCTCTTTTACCAGAGGAAAGAGTCAGATTTGTTAGACCCTTCAACTCAGTTGGAGTAGGATAGGTTGTCAATTATGCCTTTGAATTTTCTGTTTTTGTTCTATGCTTTATTATGTTGTACATGTGATTTATTTAGCTTCCTACCCTTTTTGGGGGGAGAGTGTGGTGATCTGTCTATCACACACAGTTTCATTAGTTATACCTTGTGTGTGTTTTATTGTAATACCATGAGTAATATTGTGCATCTACCTACATGAATATATTCATTGAGAGACTATATTATAACAATCATTTATTTTGTCATTAATTTCATCATTTTCTCATGAATAATTGGAATTTGTTTGTAAAGCTAATCTAAATCTTAGGAAATCCTTAATTATGTATAATATGATAAAATTATATCCTTTTATTTTGGAATGTGATGCTCGTCTGCTTTGTTTACAGAACGGACGAGGACTCGCTCTGAGGACAGCATCAGGTGATGACCTATTGTTAGAGACTCGTAAAATTCGTGTAAATTTATGAGCCTCCCATTTCGCCCCTTGGACTAGTGCTGTCGAATTTGTCAAGCAGTGACTCTATTTTAATATTGCATAAAGATTTTGGATTTTGAACAATTATAATTTGATGTTAAGTGTTGTTTATTTTGATGTGTCCAGCAGTCGTGCCTGGAGCTATAACTCTTTGTTACTAAAGTAAAATTTAACCTTTTCTTTTGGGCTGAAATATTGCTCCATTATAATATTAACTTTTTTCCAATATATTTTTATATTTTATTGATGAGTCTTTCATTTAAGCCTGGATTTATGCAGTGTTCAGTTAATATTATTTAGTATATTTGTGTTATTAACCAGTGGGAGTTCTCCACTAACTATTAAGCAAACGTAACTCATGCCCTTCCCCTTTAGTACCGTACAGTTTGTCTTATATTTAATTATAAGCCAGTAAGTTTTAGCCCAACTTTATTTGAAGTTGGTGGAGTAAATATTTTTGTGTACGGTAGCCTGCAAAAAACTGAGAGTAGACTATTTATTGACCAGGTGAAAGCAGGCATTCTGGGAATAGTCACCACGGGGGTGTTGAGGGTAAACTTAATCGACAAATATATTTTTCTTAAGTTTACTAATTATATTAATATTTTTCACAATAATATAATTGGTATATTTTTCATATATATGCCCAGTACATATTTTCCAAGCTGGCATTTTCTTTTTGTCCATGTCTTAACGTTGTATGATGCTTCATTCATATAGTAAACAAATAATAACCGGTGACTGTGACTTTCAATTATATCCCCAAGATTGCTCTTTATCCACCATCATGGCTCATAGTAGTCATACCTCAACAGAAACAATACCCTAGGCTGTCATATGAACAATAGATTATCCTGGCCTATCATCTCCAGACTAGGTCTCAATGCTATCCTATCCTGCTTGAGCTGGGATGCTTCTGTTGCATTGTGTTTTGGGTGTCACTAATATTTTCAGTAATCTGTGACATTTGATCTTGTTGATTTTGTGGCCTACATAAGTGTGTCAAATATTGTGATTTTGGCTCAGTAGATGATTCTATGTTTTGTAGCCTAGAAAGGAACACTAAGCCTAGGCTACAGTGGTTTATTGTGAAAATATTATATAGTTTCAAGTTTTCCTTAGCCTTGATGCATTTATGTTGTTAAATACCACGTTATATATTTGCAACAATATATTTCTGAAGGACAAAGTGTCATTTGATATAATCCAAGTTGTTATTTATTTTTTTTTGTATGCCAATTATAAATTGTTTCCTATTAAATTATATGATATTTTTTATATAATGTGTAATTTTTATCCCAGTAGCCTAGTGTACGTAGCATAGACAATTCATGTAATATATTTGGATTTTTCTAGGCTAGGCCTACTATAATGTGTAATTTTCAATATGTATGATTATCACAGGCTAGCCTAACGTTTTTTGGTATGCTCACCAGATCCCTAAAAATTAAATACAGTCCATTAAATACTAAAGATTCCTAGGCTATACCTAGAAGATATAAAACCTGATGCCCTCAAAATATTTTTGAGATGTTTAACTCCCTAAAAAAAATAGTATGCAAGGTGTATTGATTCTGAGAGAGGGAGCGGAGTCTCGGATACATGTTGCGTAGTTCTTTAGTTTGAGCCAGTAAAGGACTAGAGTGTTCACCACACTATACTTACAATTTTTTTCTGGTCCTTCGAACCGGATGTTCTGGTTCACTGATTTATTTCAGTATTAAAGTGTATTTTCCTATTTGTTATTTTATGATATTGGTCTTTGTCTTACACTGCTGCTGCCTATGTTGGTATATTTTTTTTTTGGCCATCAGACGGTATTACATCAACACAACTATAATCTGCTTGCCTCTTATCATTAGGCACTTTGAAAGTTAGCATTACCACATGGAATGCTGTTGGTTTAAGCATAAAATTTTTATACATTGTGTAGTTTTGTGCTTATTGTAGTTTTGTGTTAATTTTGTTATTTGATTGATACTTTTGAATTTGTGTACCTAAGCTACTCAAAATGCCACAAATAGATACTGATCTCTTGGTAATTGATAGTAACCCTGACTTGCAAGTCAGAAGTAACAACATATTTACTTGTCAAACTGAAATGCTAAATGAAGCTGGCACTTCTGTCACAAGTATTGGTAGTGACCCTAATGTGTCAATTTCTTCTTTGCAATTAGCATACTTTGAGCTTAAAATGCAATATGACCTCTATTTAGATACTTGGTGTAAATATGAAGTATACATTATAGATGACACATCATTATATTTGTCAGCTAGTTGAGATTTTCGTCATCTTAAACGTGAAGCATTTAAACTCTTAAACCAAGTTTCACAACTTAAAGATGACAAGTCCAGTGTGAGCACTGTACCTATACACCCTCGTACTCCTCCAGTGAACTCGCTTCCAACGCCAAAGCTTTCTCCATAGAAATCCCAAAATTTGATGGTGATGTCTCAAAATGGTCAGCATTTTGGGACATATTTAGCTCTTTGGTTGATAATCATATTGATTTGGATGATGTAGTGAAGTTTACTACATTACGCTCACATTTATTGGGTAGAGCCTTTAAAACTATTAAAGGTATTCCTGTAACACATGCTAATTATAAAGCTGCAGTACAACTTTTGAAAAAACAGTTTGGTAGATCAGACAGATTGGCTACGCAGCTTGCAAGAGAAATACAGAATTTGCCAGTACCACGTCATCAACATGACGACCTTCTAGAGTTTAAATTATCATATGAAAAATTAGTTCTTCAGTTGGAAAATTTGGAACCTCGGTATGCTGATAATATATTCTTTTTAGAAACTCTAGTTAGTAAATTGCCAGGAGAAACTTACCGTGCATTGGCAAACCGCTGTAAGTGCACAAAATTTACATATGAGCAGTTGTCAGATGGACTTTCAGAGATAATAGAGCTCATGGAATTGTGTAAAATGCAACCTCAAAGTGGTAGCCGCAAAGCTGAGGTTGTTTCCAAGGTTGTAGTTGAATCTGATCCACAGTCTAATAAGAAAAATAAGTCATTACAAAAGGCAAAAAAGAGTCAACATACTAAGTTGTGCAATCCTGAACAATCAGTTAAGTCTATTGTTATAAATACACAGTCTGGTACATCAAACCAAAATGTTTCTTGTGTTTTTTGTGGCAAAAATCACAGTTCTACACACTGTACAGATTATCCAACTTTTGACAGTAGACGAAATCGAGTAAGAGTGCTTAACCTTTGTTTTATTTGTTTAAAATTTCGACACAGAGCCAGTGATTGTAGTAGAAAATTTGAATGTCGTAATTGTAGCTCAAATACTCATCATACTTTTATGTGCATTAAACTTTGTCAAAAACCACAGAATCCTACATGCCCTGTAACTTCAATTTCACCTGGTTTTAATGCAAATAGTAATTTGACTTCCAGTGCTATGGTAGGGAGCAAATCAGGGTCTTCCATGTTTGAAAGAAATACACAAATACCTACCTCGACTCGAGCATCACAAAATGTAGGTACTGTATTTGTTTCCGAACCTAACTCAAATGCTCAAGCTTCTTTAACTGATACAACTGTACATACTCTCAACACCAATTCTTCTCATTCATTGTTAGCTACTGCACTACCTACAGCAACCATACAACTGTCTGGTGGTGGTTTGCGAAGAATCACAAGTGGTTTTCTTGACATAGGTTCACAGTGCACTTTCATTCAGAGAGATCTTGCTGATGAACTTAAATTACCTGTTATAGATCATGTTGCTGTTAGTGAACTTTTAGTTGAGCCAATAGCAGTAGAACCAGTCGTTCCCTGTTTGGATGTATCTCAATATTCATCTCTACCTAAGATTGTAAGAATTATTCAGATTGTGATAAATTTTGTTCAGAGTTTTAAGAGAGACGTTACTGTATCATTGTCAGCATTACATTTATTAGTTAAGTTTGCTCAGCAAGAGCATTATCCTACACTGTTACAGTATTTAAGTGATGGTAATTCGTACCATGTGTCAAGTGACAGTCAATTTTGTAAATCAACTGGGTTTATATCTAGATTCTAATAACTTGATAAGGACATGTGGACGTTTGAAAAATGCATCAATGTCAGATAGCATGAAAAGACCTATCCTCCTACCCCCAAAGAGTGCCTTAACTAAATTGTTGATTCAACAGTGTCATGAAAAAAAATAACAATGCTGGTGTTAACACTCATTTTGCAATTGAGAGAAAATTTTTGGTTACCCTAAGCAAGACGACACATCAAAACTGTTGTTCATTCTTGCATGCATTGTAGGAAATTGCTTCGTGTTCCTCTTACACTACCCTCAGCACCTCCCTTACCTGCTGAAAGGGTAACATTTAGTAGGCCATTCCAGTGTGTTGGTGTCGACATGACCGGCGCTTATGAAATTTATGAACAAGATCCTGATGAGGAAGTACCTATACGTAGTAAGGCCTATGCATGCTTATTTACTTGCACTGCCACTCGAGCCGTGCATTTAGAACTTCTCCATACTTTGACCACCTCTGAATTCTTCTTGCTTTTAGACGTTTTTGTGCATTCCACTCTGTTCCAGAGATGATCATTAGTGATCATGGTACAAATTTTCAAGGGTGTGAAAATTTTCTTAGACGCATTAGTGATGAACCAGAGGTTTTAGATCATTTAAAAGTTTTGTATCTTACGTGGAAATTCATAACCCAGCGTTCGCCATTGGAGGGCGGATTTTATGAACAGTTGATAGGGGTAGTAAAAACCTCTTTGAACAAGTCTGTCATAAAAAAAACTTAGTTTTATTGAGTTACAAACAGTCTTGTGTGAGATATGTACTATTGTAAATTCCAGACCTTTAACTTACATTTCAGATTCTCCTGATAGTGAATACTTAACTCCCAATCATCTGGTTTATGGGAGAAACATTGTAGTAGCACCCCCTCTGAATGAGTTTGTGGATGGGGACATCCCTTATTTAGAAAATGACCAACTTTGAGTTCAGTACTCCGTTCTTTCAGCAGTATTGAAAAAGTTTACTAAAGTATGGGTCAATTTGTATTTAACTTCATTAAGAGAAAGACATTATGGTAATGAAGAAAATTTTATTGAATGTCCTCTCAAAACTGGGGATATAGTTCTGATAGATCTAGACAATGCTCACCGTAATTTGTGGCCCATGGACCGAGTAGTTAAACTATTTTATGGGCATGATGGGCAAGTGAGAAGTTGTCAAGTAATGGTTAAAAATGTACTGTATGAACGTTCACTCACTAAGATTGTTCCTTTGGAAATTACTGCTGAGGAGAAAATCCCTGTTACAGATTCAGAAACAGAAAGTGAACTGCCTCTCAGGCAGAGGCCACTTAGAAAGGCTGCAATCAGTGCTAATGAAAAATGGAAAGTATTAATAGAAAAAGATTTTTTGTGGGTTATTTTCAGTTGAAATACCACTAATATAATTGCAAGTTTGGTAAATTTATTTATGCTATTTTCAATGTTTTGTACTTATGATTTTTAGATGAATTAGCTAGGATTATCAATATTGCTTGCATTATCAAGGGAATGTGCATCACTGTATTCCATTAATGACCTAACCTTTGTTGGGGGAGAGTGTCCTGAATAGTCAGGCCAACAGGTATGACGTCACAGAGAACCCTTGGGTTTGTTTGTGCTTTTTCCATCGCTCAAAGCTAGAAGATTGAATGGGAATATGGTGACTCTTTAAATTCCTTCATGGTTATGACACAGTGGATAGGGATCGATATTTTGATATGGCTGGCTCTAGAACTAGAGGCCATAGTTTGAAGCTTCGTAAGAAAACTTCTTTGCAGGATGTAAGAAAGTACTTTTTTAGTGTAAGAGTAGTTGATAATTGGAATTCACTAAGCGAGGAGGTAGTTAATGCTAACTCAATCCATAGTTTTAAGGAAAAGTATGATAAGTATCACTAAGTACAAAATGGAACCAATCAGGAGAGGGGAGGTTACGAGCTTTGAACTCTTTCTCGTAAGCACAATTAGGTAATCACAAACACACACACACACACATATATATATATATATATATATATATATATATATATATATATATATATATATATATATATATATATATATATATATATATATATATATATATATATATATACCTTGAGGGAAAGGGCAAAAATACTTACATCATGTACACCTGCCTGCCGCAAGTCTACAAAATGAGGCGAAGCGATGGGACTGGTAATCCCCCTTTCATTCTATGCTTAGTAGGGTGATCACCCTATACTTTTTTTTACGAGGTTGACACGGCCAAGAAAGGAAATTTGACCTCATATGGCCCAGGCATAATGAAAACATCTAAGAAACAGTAGCGGCTTAAGGACAAGCCAGAAATGAGATATGATAAAAAAAGACATGCCGAGAGAGTGGTCAAAGTAATGAATACCTTATGATAATGAGAAAGAAAGCAGAGAGAAACAGAGATGTGGAGTGTTGGGCCTTGTCAGATGTGAAGGGTAGAGAAGACTATTACACCTCTCATCAGGTTATGTCAATTGGGTGACTCAAACCAAGCCTTCAAGAATTTTAGTTCTTTATTATTGCTGACAAAAGTCAATAGGGTTTACAAACAATCTTGACGAAATATATTCTTGAAAGCTGTTCAATATAGTTTTAATTCGAGGCAAAAATTGGCAATATTATATTGAACTGTATTCTGTTGCAGAAATGAGATCTAGGATACATAAGAGGTTTGTTCTGCTACAGTTACTATATCTGGCAGACAATAACCTAACCTAACCTAACTCTGAGAACATTTACCTCCACTAGCACGATTTCTATATTTAAGTCTATGCTCCCCTATTATTTCTTTAATAAGAGAGAGAGAGAGTTTATGCTCCCCTATTATTTCTTTAATGAGAGAGAGATAGAGAGAATACTAGTATTTTAAGTCTAATAGGATCTAATAAATACACAGACAAATTAGAATATCTGTATGCAAAACTACAATCTCTGATACTTTTTTATTGGCTGCATAACCTCGGTGGTATTATACATTCCTTTTCAGAAATACAACTTACATTTTGCAAGCTATTTATCATTTCTTTGACAGACTTTAATTGTCATAAACAATAATGCTGTTATATTGATCCAGCTTAATCTGGGGTGTGATGCATATCGTAACTCTAAATGCTGAAAGCATAGATTATCTTAGACATTATTTTATTACTATGCCATAAACAGCTTCTCAATACAAGCAGTTATTTCTAGATGAGTTTCAATCATCCATATAAAAACAAACATATTGTATGGTAAAAACGCTTCTAAATGCAATATCATACATTTGGACAGTTAAATCTACTTTATATGTAGACTTGCTATTGCTCTGGCAATGGAGTATAACTGCAGAAGCAGTGCCACACTGTAGCAGAGGCATTGCATAGCAGCTAGAGTGGCACTGGGCAGGAGCTAACACATCCCTAATTCTCTTCTCTACCCAAATCAAGTGTAGGAGAGAAGGTGCCACATTTCAGCAGAGGCAATGTGAGGGCAGCGAGAGCGGCACTGGCCTGGAGCTAACATATGACTAAATCACTTCTCTGCCCAAATCAAGTGTAGGGAGAGAGAAGGTGTGTTCTTTTCACAATCACACCTAATACTGCAATCTAGAAATGTGGTAAACAAACTTTCCCAGCGAAGAGTTCCGAGACAACTGTCATCCAGAGAGCCAAGACAAAAAAGATGTAAGAATAACCAACCTGTAATGAAAAAAGCAAATATAACTGTAAGCTCAAATTCAGAGTCTTTGGAATAGCAGACCAGTCCTTAATAACACTTAATATATGACAAAAATAAATGGCTTCTTACCTGAAAACTGTTAGGAAGCTGGTAAGGCTCGCCACCAATTTCTTCGACATAGAAACCCATTGGAAACACTACTGCAGCCAGGCAAAAGAAGACCACTGCAGAAGAGAAAACAATGCTTATGTAACTACATGTTCCTGGCACCATTATTACAATTTCAAGCTGTTTAGGAAAATAATATACGACATAATTTTACTGTATTTCTCTGTAAGGAAATAAAAACGTACCCTCAATTCCAACTTTAGATATGACATCTGATGCTCTTTAAATGTATGGAAGAAGCTCTGAATAATGGTTAGGTATATATATCTTTTGCATATATACAAAAGAATCTATGTAAGTAAATCCATATTTAAGTAACACATCGCTTATCTACACAAAATAAAAAAATTTATAGTTACAGCATTTGACATTTATTCTTACGGAACTTTGGGTTCTGATTTCAACGTTTTTAATTCGTGCCTATACATTTCAAGCTCCTTATAAAGGAGAAGGTAAGAATTATCCCTACGTGTTTCTCTGCATGTTGTAAAACTCGACTATATGGGGCAGAGCGAGGGGATTCAGAATTCCCTCCTCTGCATTTTCTTCCCACAAAATATCTAGGTATTTTGCTTTGACTCAGACACAATCCTTATAAGGGAGATTATAACTTTTCATATATAGATAGATATATTGACATAAAAACGGCTTTCAGGAACCATTCACTTTAGTAAGTTTTTTCATTCACTCAGTGAGGTTAAGCCCCTTTGGGTGTGGTCAGTATTTGGATGGGTGTCCAACCAGGGATGCCAGATGCTGCTGGCATACAAGGGGACAGCCACAGAGATAGTGGGGCGTTAGGAAGGGCATCTAGCCTTAATTCCCGGCTTCAATCTGTCTGTTACCACACCCAAGTGGGAACTAATTGCGACACATACAAACTTATTTTCTCATTCTTGCTATTTCCTGCTAATGATAAACAGTGTGCAAATCCAATTTGAATTATTCTGATTGCTAAAAAAGAGGATTTTCAAGACCTAGGCTTCATGGCGGGTGCATACTGAATTCATATTCTAGGTACACTGAAAATGAGTACTTAAACTATGTAAAGTTAGACCAGAGTGAATAAATTCAAGTATCCCTACAACATGAAAGTGTTTTCTATCGTAACAGATTAAGATAACACAAGGCTAGAATTATACACAAGTACCTTTTATGATGCATCAAAACAGGTACAGTATATGTAAATTATCTAAACCATAGATATCCCTTTTTCAGAGTATATTACCTAACTGTATG
Organism: Halocaridina rubra; assembly: GCA_037179515.1. Taxonomy (NCBI): domain Eukaryota; kingdom Metazoa; phylum Arthropoda; class Malacostraca; order Decapoda; family Atyidae; genus Halocaridina; species Halocaridina rubra. Next base: position 14,341 of record JAXCGZ010013705.1, read on the forward strand.
TATAAGAAAAAACCTCTTAAGCCCTTATCTGTGCCCATGGCACCAGCCACCCCTTGCGATACTAAAACTACAAGTCTATTAGACATAAATAAGACTGTCCTGGACAGGTCGATGTTAAGCATTCCTTCAGTTACAGATCCTTTTCTATGCCTACATCTACACACAGTATTCTTGCATATTCGTTACACATCTCTTATTATTCCTTCACAACTGACAAATCACAATACTATCTATCTCTGCTTTATGCTTTCTTGGTGCCCAAGGCCGACATTGGTAATATTATTTGCCCTTCCTGGTGCCACACTCATATACAACAAAGTCCTTGTTTCACAGCTTGATAAAAGATGGAGGTTTATAAAACCCAATATGACATCGTGTCTCATTTCTCCTTCTTACAAAAGAAATACATTAAAATGAAAAAAAAAATATCACATTAACTGAAACTTACTTGCGGTGAATCCAAACCAACGAGCGTAAGTCATGACGTGCATGCTGATGCAGTGCGAGAGTGCAAGGAGTACAATGGTTGTCGTCACGCACATGCATCCTGTCAGGACACAGCCCAGTGTCACGAGCCAGGCACCGCCGAGAGATGGGGCATAGCAAACCTGGACAAGAGGGAGGGAGAGAAAGAGAGTGTACAGTACAGTATTCTTGCTATAGTACAGTGTACAGAATACTTATTTAGATATATGTTTTATTTAATACACATATCAATTAATGTCTGCCTTTTCTGAACAAAACGCATGGGCTAAACAGTATATGCTTGTATGTCACTAACAAAGTTCAATGCTGTGCATTTTATTATTCACTGTGCAGCAAACTCTAGTGCACACATAAGTGCCTCAATACCATAAGTTACTGATTTATGATTATTTCTACTTACATCTAGATCATTAAAACACCTCTGGCGAAAATGTACTGCCCATCCACAATTATTTCCACATTGTACCTAGGTGGGGTAAGAATACCTCCTCCATATTCCCCTGCATGCTGTAAAAGTAAATTATATGGGGTGGAGCGAAGGGAACGGGAATTCCCTTCATTGTATTTTCCTTCCACTAAGAGTCTACTTTTTTCCTCTGAGTCAGCCATTCCCTTCATAAGGGGATTACGGCTTTTATGTAGAGACAAACTCTGATACACTGCATTTCTTCCTCCTTCTGTCTTTCCTAATTTCTATGATCTATCTTCCTTCAAAAACTGATCTACTGTCATCTCAAAGCCTAATCCTGCCAGATATCTAGATTTTCATATCTTTGACTAGTCTTGCAGCATGGCCTCTTCCTACTGCGTATCATTCTCTTATTTCTGCCTTGGTTCTTAAGCTGCTGCTTTTTTCTCCTTCTCATGTTTTCTTGGTGCCCGGGTCAGATGTGGGCAGTTTTCTTTGCCCATCCCGATTTCACACATAGAAAAAGAAAATTCACAAGAATTGCACAAACTTACTTGTGATCGATTGTAGAGAGTCTCACAAGTCCACAACAATCCCAAACGTGTATCGCCTGCAAAATAAATAAACGCTTCTATATTCTTTTCTTCCAGAGGAAGAGGGGCTAGAAGACTTCCCACGTGTTTTCCTGCATGTCACAAGAGTAGACTAAATGGCGCGGAGCAAGGGGGCTGGGAATCTCTTCCTCTGTATATACTCTTCCCAAAGAGTCAGAGAATTTTGCCTTGACTCATCCAATCCGCTTATAAGGAGAAAATGGTTCACATATATAGATAGATTCCATTAACAAATGATGCAGTAAACTGTCGTGTATAAACTTGAACGAGCCAAGAAATTGTAAGCACTACTTTAATGATTATGTGACTAAATTTAGAGAATCTTCAGTATTTTTCACTATTACACTCATCTCATCCCTGCTCATGTTATGCTGTTTAAACAAGTCTCAATGTTTTAGTCCTAAATTACTCTTTTTTAGGTTAGGTTAATTTAAGTTTGATTAAGATGGCTTTAGTAAGGAGAACTTAGGTTGGGTTAGGAATAAGTACTGACGGTTTTGAAGTTAAGATTTATTAAAAACACATTAAAAAGTATAAAATATGCATAGGCCTATATTTCACTTAAAAAGGGAGACGGGAGAAATAATAAAAATTTGCCATATCTCCGAGAGGAACTTGGGACTATAGTTCATATTCATTTCAGAAATCGAGGGCTAATTAAGCTAACCTAAATATCGAAGGTAAAGAAATCCCAGTCACAATTAGTATCCATTAAGGGGATGGACACAGACAGATTGTGGCAGGGAAATAAGCCGTGGTTCCCAAACGAAGGGTCGGGTACTTTTTGGCGCTAAACTGTTTTGGGCTGAACTTTTGGCATTAACCTAACCAAAACAGTAAGTGCCAAAAGGGATACACCAAAACAGATTAGCGTCAAAAGAGCGGCACCATAAGGGTGAAGCCAAAAGTATGGCACCAAAGGCGCAGCGCCAAAAAGTTTCATTCCGTCAACGAAATCAGTCTGCAAATACTGAATGAGGAAAAACTCATACCTCCAACATCAGAGACAATCCAGTCTGGCATAGCTAAGCTCACAATAGCAAAAACATCTGCAGCAAGAAATAGGGCTCCAGATATAATTGTTAATTTGTCCATTTTTAACAAAATTAGGTGTGAAAATGCAAATAAATTGCTATATTGGCGGCTGTTTGCTGTAGTGGGAGGTTTTGTTGATAATTTTTGACGTCAGCATGAGAAATATTACATGCCGCAAATGTCGGTATCATAGGATTAGTATTGCATGCATCTACAAATTCAGTGTTGCTAGATCCAAAGCAACCCAATTTTCTAGATTCTAGAAGAGAGACTCGGTAAACCAAAATTAGAATACGTGAAGTTAGAAGTTATACCTAAAATGATAATATAATTTAGCGATGAAGTTTATCTTAATATAGATTTTAAGTTATATGAGAATTCAGGGTTGCCAGGTCACATCCAATCCAACTTCTATATTCTAGAAGATATTCTAGATTATGAAATAAATTATGAACTTTTTCTTGATGTAGGTTACTTATTATAAAGTGGGCAGGTGACTAATTAGACCCATTAATGGAATCTAATAACGATTCATAAAACAAAGATATATATATATATATATATATATATATATATATATATATATATATATATATATATATATATATATATATATATATATATATATATATATATATATATATATATATATATATATATATATATATATATATATATATATATATATATATATATATATATATATATATATATATATATATATATATATATATATATATATATATATATATATATATATATATATATATATATATATATATATATATATTGTTTAAATTTATATAAATCAAATTTTCACTGAAGAGTTATTGAGCTTATATCAATATACAGTGGCCCCGTTCCCCCATGTAAGGGGGGGGGGGTCTGAGCCAAAAAACGCGTATTCACTACGAGGCAAGGCGTACCTCAATCAATCGTCCTAGCTAATGAATGAAATAGAGAAAGAAAAGCAATTTCAGATTAACACCTGAAAAAAAGAAGCCCCATGGATACATTTATTGAATTGCCTTCCGATCAACATGAATGAGTGTGAATCCACGATGTAGTTTTCATGGCCACTTCAAGGATAAAAAATCGAAAAAAAAAGGTGGTCTCCATACCAAAACTTTCAAATTTTGAGCCTTATATGAAAAAAAAAGCCATAATCAAGGATTGTATTAGAACTGAAAGATATTTAATATAAGCATTTCTTCTTCTAATGAATGAAATAGAAAGAAAAGCAATTTCAGATTAACACCTGAAAAAAAGAAGCCCCATGGATACATTTATTGAATTGCCTTCCGATCAACATGAATGAATGTGAATCCACGATGTAGTTTTCATGGCCACTTCAAGGATAAAAAATCGAAAAAAAAAGGTGGTCTCCATACCAAAACTTTCAAATTTTGAGCCTTATATGAAAAAAAAAAGCCATAATCAAGGATTGTATTAGAACTGAAAGATATTTAATATAAGCATTTCTTCTTCTAATGAATGAAATAGAGAAAGAAAAGCAATTTCAGATTAACACCTGAAAAAAAGAAGCCCCATGGATACATTTATTGAATTGCCTTCCGATCAACATGAATGAATGTGAATCCACGATGTAGTTTTCATGGCCACTTCAAGGATAAAAAATCGAAAAAAAAAGGTGGTCTCCATACCAAAACTTTCAAATTTTGAGCCTTATATGAAAAAAAAAAGCCGTAATCAAGGATTGTATTAGAACTGAAAGATATTTAATATAAGCATTTCTTCTTCTTCCTTTTTTTTTATGTTGACCAGTATATCAGTGTTCAAGTGGAAACTATGGTGGCAGAGAGTTCAGAGTGACAGACCCATATTTGATCCTACCATGGGGGTGCTAGGAAGGGCATCCAGGCTTATTTTCCCAGCCACACTGTCTGTGTCCACCCCCATAATAGGTACTAATAGTGACATATAAAACGAAAATTGCTATTATGCCAGAACAGTCAACTCTCTGGGGCTCATTTCCTAATGACTGTCTACCTACCTGTCCGCGTGGCAGTCTTGCTTGACATAGGGAGTCTGGAACCAAATACGGGCTCCTAAAGTGGATGCCAAAATAAATGGCTTAAACAGCTGATTATAAATATTAAACAAAGTTGAAATATTTGCTTAGGTCAAGAAGACAATGGTTAGCAATGAAAAGATAAATTAGCACGCAAATTAGCAGTCAAAAAATATATTGTAAACATTAATAATAACATAAGTTTAAAAATCACATATTTTTATTTTATATTTACATGTGGATGTAAATAACCTTTAGTCTGGGTATTTTCTGATATATATATATATATATATATATATATATATATATATATATATATATATATATATATATATATATATATATATATATATATATATATATGTATATATATATGTATATATATATATGTATATATATATATATATATATATATATATATATATATATATATATATATATATATATATATATATATATATATATATATATATATATATATATATATATATATATATATATATATATATATATATATATATATATATATATATATATATATATATATATATATATATATATATATATATATATATATATATATATATATATATATATATATATATATATATATATATATATATATATATATATATATATATATATATATATATATATATATATATATATATATATATATATATATATATATATATATATATATATATATATATATATATATATATATATATATATATATATATATATATATATATATATATATATATATATATATATATATATATATATATATATATATATATATATATATATATATGTATATATATATGTATATATATATATATATATATATATATATATATATATATATATATATATATATATATATATATATATATATATATATATATATATATATATATATATATATATATATATATATATATATATATATGTATATATATATGTATATATATATATATATATATATATATATATATATATATATATATATATATATATATATATATATATATATATATATATATATATATATATATATATATATATATATATATATATATATATATATATATATATATATATATATATATATATATATATATATATATATATATATATATATATATATATATATATATATATATATATATATATATATATATATATATATATATATATATATATATATATATATATATATATATATATATATATATATATATATATATATATATATATATATATATATATATATATATAATATATATATATATATATATATATATATATATATATATATATATATATATATATATATATATATATATATATATATATATATATATATATATATATATATATATATATATATATATATATATATATATATATATATATATATATATATATATATATATATATATATATATATATATATATATATATATATATATATATATATATATATATATATATATATATATATATATATATATATATATATATATATATATATATATATATATATATATATATATATATATATATATATATATATATATATATATATATATATATATATATATATATATATATATATATATATATATATATATATATATATATATATATATATATATATATATATCGCCAGCGACAGCATATAAAAGACCTGAGTACGTAGCTAGTGACCAAAAGTATTTTAAGCTAGTTTGTTTTCTTTGTAGAAGAACATTACAGAAAAGCCACATTTCCACTAACAAACGCAAAAATACTACCAATTACAGCTAAAAGTCATCAAGCTTGTGTCTTTTTCCTAATGACGAATTCACAACTAGGTCAACTTATCTTATTTTTTATTCTTTTTGTAGGCTTAAAAATGATAAAAGCTAACCTTTTCTCCTCCCGAAGCTGCCACTTTGTCAGAGTCTATGTCAGATGTCAAAAGTTGGAGATGTTAATCTAAAGAGCGATAGGTGACCAGCCTGTCTATATTGAAGTACTATTCTTGGTCGAAGTTTTAGATATTCACAGTAGAAAAAAATGTAATTAAAGCAAGAGCTTCTGCTTTTTTCATAATAAAAAGTGTCAATCAATTAAGGTCTTTTTTTTTTACACAAAGACATACCAAGAAGTAATTTTGAGATTCCTATGATTCCACCCTTCACGAGGAGTTGTACAGAAGACACCTTAACTTAGTGGTTTCTGATTTAAGAGACGACAATTCTACTCTGAGTTTGATATTTTCTTGCTCTAGAAAAGCTGCTCTAATGGCAATTTCGTCTTCTTTGGCCCGGCGTGCATCTCTCGAGCGTTTTGCTGCTTCATTATTCTTACGACGACGTTCCCAATAAGCTTCGTTTTTCAGACTATCCATATTCTGACATAAACTTTGCTTGTGGAAAGTAAGTCCATCGTTCAACATTTCATTCTTGTATTCTTCGTCTAAACTCTTACCACTGTTGCAACTCGTATCGAAGTTGCTATGATCAGAATAATCTAAATCACTAAATGATGTGTCATTTTCTAGGTGTTCGCCGGTTTTCGAGTCTGGTGAGTTGATGTCTGCCTTTTTCAAGTTTTTGGAGATCATTTCGCAGTTTTCCTCAAACTTAGTGTCACTATTTTGTGCTGCATCATCCTGTGTTACACCAGTGACAACATTATTACAGAGTGCTTGATTTTGGTGTGCTTTCTGTGTCTTGACTCTTTTTACCTGGTTTAACATGTGATTGCGGAATTTGAAGTAGGCTTCATTGCTCTCTGCATTGACAGCTACTTCCACATGCAAATTATTTTGCAAAGCATTTACTAAATAATTCTGAGTATCTCCCAAGTTTTGCCCCGTTACTGTATTTAACAAATTTTCTAAAGATTTGTTCGTGTTGCGTCCTCTACTTGGGTCTGTGCCACTGGACTTTAAAACGTTTTCAACGTTTCCGTCTGTAAATTCCGATTTAGCTAGAGTTGCAGCTGCAAAAGGATTTCCAGGACTGAGAATTCCAAGATTGGGTCTATTCTGAAACAAGGCACTTACACCAAGAAGATCTGCTGGACTGGTAACTGTCTGTAAGGGTGATATTTTTAATTCATTATTATCAGTACCGGTTTGGCTGAGATCTTTCTCTTGGCTGTGGGATGATTTAAGGGAGACATTTGATAAAGAGTTAGGGTTTGGCCTTGACAGAGAAGACAAAGCGATATTCAGATCTGAAATACACGGCATAATCATACCCATGGAATTTGGAACCTGGGAAAGTTGACCCCTGCGATTCAGATTTATATCTTGAACCTTACGCGCTTCACCACAAATACTGACAGGTGTATTGGTGTCTTGGGTTGGTATGGATTGGGTCTCTGGAAAACCTGTGGAAGTAGAATTGTATTGCTCCACTGCACACTTCTTGGAGTCATCTGCCTTTCTCCCGTCATCTTGTAATGAAGAGACTGCAGAAAATTTGCTTTTTGTGGAGAAATCTAATGGCTGGAGTTCGCCATGCTTGTTGCTCCTCAGAACACTGGAATCAACATCAGTTTCTTCCCCTGACACGCTAGATGAC
>JAXCGZ010013705.1:30000-35000 GCA_037179515.1 Halocaridina rubra
TTATTAGGGGCATTGATTTGTCTTAAAATTAAGCCTTAAAAACTACTCCTGAAACAAAACATGTTTGACTGTGTGTAAAGTCAAAATATTTATCGGTTTTTATATGCAATTACTATTCAGAGACCATTTAACATAAAAACTCAATGAATCTAAGGATTAAATCATAATTCAAATAATAAGAATGCTAAAACAAAACACTAATATTATTTAAGCCGAAAATAACTTATTAGTCTTAGTTCTCATCTTACACTTTATCAATGGCACTTACTCAACACTATATTTAAGGGAGACTCTGAGTTTGCGCTTAAAATTTTCTTAAAGCTAGCAAAACAAAAAAATAAACGTAAAAATAAAAATATTTTGTCTCCCCTTTTTTTTCTTTTTAAAATACCCTTTTTTCTCTTTTCACTAAAGTTCGGACATGTATAGGGATCATTTTTTTTTTTCTTTCTCATTTACGTGGCTTTTAAAGGTATTATTTAAAATATTTTAAAATATTTCTGCGTTTCTTTTCCTCTCTTTTTACTACCGTTATGACTCGTACGGGGATCTCCTTGTTTCTGGGATTTCATCAAGATTACCTGGGTTTTTAAAGTAGTTTTAAAATTTTTATTCTTTTAGGACTGTCCTCTCCCTGTCTTAGGACGACTTTTAAATTTCTCTGTCTCAGACGACTTTCGTTTTCTGTCTAGGACGACTTTCGTTTTCTGTCTAGGACGACTTTCGTTTTCTGTCTAGGACGACTTTCGTTTTCTGTCCCTTGCTCATGAATTCTTGCTAGGTGCGATTCCCCGGTTTCTCTCGGCGGACTCTTACGCTTTCCAATCCCCCGCCCGTCCTCGCTACAGGCCCAGGTTTGTTGCCATCACCCTGTTTCTCGGTTGGGCACAACAAAAAGGACCAGGAAGGGGCCCCACACCTCGCGAATCCTTCCAGCCTGGCTTGCTCGTCCTGCCCTCGACCGATCTTGACTAAGACCTCCCACGCAGGAGACCTGCAGCGTCACAGCGTTACTAGTTCTGTACGGTCCTCTCACACGTACCTTCGAAGTAGAATGCGGGATGAAAGTTTGAACCTCTGTCACTACTACAGTACAAGGAAGGTTCCCTATGACTTCAGGGTACCAACATTGGCCACACGTTGGTAATCGAGGCTATACTTTGCCTCCCCTGCAACTGCAAGTGATTGCAACCTCTATTCAATGGGCATTAGGGACTTGTCTGACGGACAAAATCTAAAGACTTTTAGAACTTGCAGGTCGGGGCTGCCTAGGAATAGGGTGGTAAGGGAAGGTATGTGTCTACACAACTAGATTATTACTCCAAGATACTTAGGACTTAGTAACTGCTACATAGCATTACTCTACTATAAATGTCAAAAAGAATAATCACTGAATACTGAGAAAAGCCACTAAAGAAACATTCTTATTAGCGGTGGCTACAGTAACATCAAGTATGAATTCAGATAAAAGATACAAATCATCAAGTTACTGCTGATTTCATTTCAAAAATAATAACTAGCAACAGGCCATGGAGAGATAGCAACAACATCAGTCAACATAATAACATTACTAATAATCATGATCTAAAAATAAGAATAATAAACAATAAAAATAAATATACTAAATCAAAAATATCAATATATATACAATGGAGACTGGCATTCAGAAGTAAGAACAGAGTTCTATACTTATATTTCATAGTGATGCTTATTCTAACACAGTCTCCTTTAATATTCAAATTCCTGCTGTCACAATCAATGTATATATGTATAGCATAAGTGGCAACTTGCTGGCTCCACAACTTGTCAATGGGAGTTTTATCTATTCTCTAAACAGTTGCGACATGTGGCAAAAATATTTTAGGCAAACGGCGGTACTACCGATATCTTATCAGTATTTATGCAATAACAGCATGCAACAATCTATCAACTGAAATAAAATGTAAGCATAATTATCGCCTAGCTTCGCTGAAAAAAACACACAAAAAACTCAAAGACAGCAACGTTCTGTTAGCATTGAACGGAGCCTCTGTCAGGCTCAGAGTCGAGTGAAAAGTAGGAGAGAGGGAGAGAGTGAGTGACCTTGAAATACGCTGCGGCTCTTCACTCACAAGTCAGCTGAGCTGGGCCTCCGTCTCTTACTTGCACTAAAAAATAAAAAAAAACTGTCGCAGAGCATCTCTAATAATAAAAATAAGTAAACAAATGAACGTGAACAAACGTTAGCAATGACTATCGATAGAGTCTTATGTTTATCGTCAGCGGCTATTCTCATTTCCTCATTAACAAAACAAAAGCAAAAAGAACTTAGTGTACAACTGCAAAACTGTCGAAGCATAAATCCATTCCTCTCTGTTTAATCTTGATAAGGACTTTACTGTAACGGCATACACATCCTTGTCTATAATGACAATCTCTCTCTTTTCATGCTATAAGTCAGAGGGTTAAGTCGAAGCGCACCCACTCTGATTAAAATCATATTTGACAGTATCCCTACTATTATCAACAAAAGTACAAATATCCTTTTCGCAACAACTTCTTAAAAAGGACTTAAGTGTCATTAATTTTAACTTTAAAACTCAGCAAATAATCTCTAATAATCTCAATTATCTTTAATTAGCCCGATTGTAATCTAAAATTCATGAAAATGATAGGGATTAACCATGGTTATCTCTGGATAATCTTTTCAGAATCCTTTAAGTAAGATTTTAAAGATTTCTTCAATACAAAAAGAACTATAACAAAAACGAGTATCTAAGAATATAAAAAGTCTATCTCTGTGTATGCAATAATAAAAACAAAAGTATATCTCATTATCAACAGTAAGGAATACATTTTGCTTAAACTTCCAAATCTCGCACGGAGTTGTACATAAACAATTCAAACATAAAATATATATCTTCTTTTACTATCTCGAATTTGACTTATATCTGCTCTCTCAAATACGGGATACAGCTGTGTAACATTCTTGTTGTCATTTCGTGTCAGCTCTCGCTCTTTCTTTATGACCAAGCCGGAATAATTTTGATAAAACATTATCATGGCTAAAACTCGCAAAGTTTTACTTTATCAATCTAACATATCTCTTCAGACAAATAATGTATATACTGCAGCTAGCAAAGAAAATAAAGAATCATTCATAGATTCACGTCCTTTATCACGTAACATCTATCTTGGAATCTCTCGGAAATCGAATAATAATCTCAACGGCGGAGTAGGGGACAAAACAAAAATAAAACAAACTCGGCATTTCAACCATATCTGGGCAGGTGGAGAATTACGTTCTCATCCATATCTCTCACTAGATATTGCAACAGCGCATCACCTCCCATAAATACACTCCGATATGGCATGCAGAAGGACCTGGCGGAGCAGGGGAACGATCCTCGCAGACTCCCCAATCATGCTTCCTAACGGTGCTTTTCCGCGATTTCACCCCCTAGAGCAACCCTCCCATTATACCCCCAGTCATTCATACTCACTCGCGATCACATTCGCTATATCACTTTCAAGTCAGTCATCTCCTTTCTGTCTGTGAAAATCCCTTTTATTTACAACGTTGGTTTTCCTTTCCCTTATCTCTCTGAAGGAGATTAAAGGTGAAATCTCGGCTGAGCCGTGCGGTTACAGACCTCCTCACCAGTCCTAGTCCCATTCTAACGAACAAACAAACATTCTACTCCCTTGAAGCTACGTTTGGGTGACACTGAAAACCCTTCCCTATTCTAGGACAGCACAAACTACTCTAATTTACTCTTACTTTCGCCTGCATAGCGTGAAATAAAAAAACTCATCTCTAACTAATATCACGAAAATTCTTATTCTTCAAAAAAACATGCCACACACGTATCGTAATGTTAATCCCTTCATCCTAACACAAAAAGAACGATCTGTCGTTTATGTCCTTCCCTCGCTAAAACATTACTCCCGCGGATAAAAACAAACAAAAAAAGAAAAAAAGCTTAAAAACAGGCGCAATCGTAACACTCGATTTCTTACGCTTTAAGAAATTAATATAACAATGATTTTACACGTACTTTAAAATACCAAAGCTCAGTACAATTACTACAGATTCACAATAACGAGGTTGGAAGATCGAATGGTCGCTTCCGCATTCTTTTCCCGAAAACCACACGTGGTTTATGAAACTCTCAAAAGCAGATGCACGTATATTTCTCACTATAATTCTTACGCTTTAGAAATTAATAGACTGTAATAGTGATTTCACGTGCATTAAATTTGTCAATTAAAAAGTCGATACATTCGCGCTCTTAAACTTCAATCTAAGCATTAATACAAATAAATGGAACGCACTTCCAACGAAATTTCTTTACATTACTCAAATTATAACAAGAACGGAGTTTATTACTGCTTATAGCTATTAGTACAAATTATCCATGTTAGTAATGGGTACAGAAATTCTACTTTTATCAACTTATTAAGCGCCACACCCCTTATAAGCGGGTTGGCTGAGTCAAAGCATTACTACAAGACAAAATGGCGGCGTCCACCGACCTCAATTTCTTTTACTAATTGTCCCATTACTCACTGGATACAGATCACAAGTACTTAGCTTATTTTAAGGAGGTTGTCCTGAAAAACTTCATGACAGAAGGCAAGGAAGGATCGGGTTTTCCTTCTTCTCTTCGCGTAAAATCGTCGAATCGCCGTCTTCTTGGTCGGATCCGGCAACTTATACCTCTTGTAATGGGCATTTTCACTCAATGCTCCGGTCACACTTCGGCTTACTAAGAAATATCTCAGAAATAGTTCCTTCAACGTTTTATAACATTCTCTATTTGACCACTCGTCACTTCTCATCCGCAGACCCAAGTATTTCAGGAAGTCGGTCGCGGGAATTATGGACGGACATTCACTGTCTTTTATATTTGCGCCGTCGAGGTATAAAAATGAATTCTTGACTCGAGGCGTCTTTACAACCAGGGCACAGGGTGGGGGCTTGGCCGGCTGCGTTCCCGGTGTCACCACGGGGTTCGGAG
>JAXCGZ010013705.1:40000-47500 GCA_037179515.1 Halocaridina rubra
AAGAAAGGGGTAGTGAAGACACTTAACAGTAAAATAGGACACATTGGCATAAATCCTCTCCACAAGAGGGGGTAAGTTGAGCTCCAACTGCATACTCACAATACGGGTAGAGAGAGAACATCCCAAGATAAATCTCATGACTCGATTCTGGAACTTTTCAAGTGGCTCGAGAGCTGGTTTAGGAAGTTGACACAAGGCAGGAGACAGATAGTCAACCACTGACCGAAGTAGTAGGATGTAGAGGGTCCTCGCCACTGGGATGGAGACTCCTGCAGCATTGTTGGCAAGCCACTTGACAGGTGCAAAGCGGGGCTCCAGACGGTCAAGAAGGCTCTTCACAAAGGGATGAATTCGTTGACGAGCAGGTATAGCTGGGGTGATCCGTACAGGTGCACCTAAATACGTGTACTGTGTGCAGTGAGGGATGACATTACCACCCATGGCGAATGCGGGCAGTGCTCTGCAGTTGCGTGAAGTAAAAATCCTGCTTTTTTCTGGGGAGATAATAAGGCCACAGGAGGTAGCAGACACGTAAAAGTCATGTAGCATGTGCTGAAGGTCGTGAGTTGAGGTCGTGTGGATGCATATGTCGTCCGCATAGCAGGTAACTGTAGTACCGGGGATGACAGGAAGGAGGGAGAGTAGACGATGCATAAGGATATTGAATAGAAAAGGACTTAGCACACCCCCCTGAGGAGTACCCAGTTCAAACCGTTCATAGGAGCTATACGACCCTTTAAAAAGGACGCTTGATGTTCTGTTGCAGAGATATCCCCGTATCCATTTCAGTATGTTCCCCCAAACTCCAAAGTCCACCAGCTGGTCAAGAATAATTTCCTTGTTGGCTATATCGAAGGCAGATTTGAGGTCCAGGAAGGCGACCACACTGGTGGGAGAAAGACGGGTGTAGAGTTCAGCGAGGCAGTGATGTGTGCTCCGTTGTGGGAGGAAACCATAAAGACTGGGGGAGAGTTTATCCTGTAGACGGTGCATGAGCCGGGCAAGAAGGATGCGTTCAAACACTTTGCTGAAGCAGGAGGTGAGGGAGATAGGCCTAAATTTGTCGGTTCCAGGTTTTGGTAGAGGAATAATAGTGCTTCTGGTCCAGGCAGAGGGCACATGCCCCAAGCAAAAGCAAAGATTGAAGAGGCGCAGTAGGGGGTTACCAGGAACTTTCTGAAGAAGATGGAGAACTTGATATGTAAGACCATCCTCCCCAGGGGCAGTAGTCCTAATCCTAGCAAGAGCACGTCGTAGTTCATCCTCTGTGAATGGGATGTCATCCTCTTCATCCGTCTGTAGTAATGCACCCATTAGGCGGAGGTTACGAACACTGCGGTGGGTGGAGAGTGCCTCTTGAACGTTCCCGGGAAGGTTGCAAGTTTGTGACTGTGCTGACCAGGTAGTAATGAGGTCCTGAGCGTACTCAAGTGGACTGTGGTGTAGAGCACAGGTGGGTTTCTTCTTGACAGCCTTCCTTATAAGATGCCACATAGTCCCAGCGCTAGTCTGATGGTTAATACTATCCGTAAATTTCTGCCAATACTCCGTGTGCACACACTTCTGCAGGGCAACTAGATCATCCCTCGCCAACTGATATTGGTGCAGGTGGTCAGGGGTGGGCTGTCTTTGAAAGGAGAGTCCAGCATCCACAGCTGTCCTTTCCGCCTGGGCAATACGCTGATCCAAAGTCCAGGAATGGGCCTCAGGGCGACGTGGAACGTGTGGTCTGAGAACATAATGCGTGTAGAAGTCATGTGTAGAATCCACCAGTGAGTTGTATAAGCTGTCTGGAGAAAGGAGATCAAAAGTGGGAAGGAGGTGAGAGATAAAGGAAATATAAGTGGGACAGTATTTGGGAGGGATAGAGATGCGGGAGCGGTGATGGGAGAGGGTAGCTGGAGTCTGAAGTATGGAGTATTTCAGGCTAAGGGCAACATGGTCAGAAAAGAGAGAAGGGATAGAAGAGCAGGAGACATTAGGTTCCACAAGGCCAGCTGTGAGAATGTGATCTACAGTACCCCCACGAGCGTGTGTGGCACCACCAGTATCCCAGCGGGTGAGGCGGGTAGCGGCGGATGTAGTCGAGCAGAGGCTTGCCACCGCGATTGGGAGTGAGAGATGAGTCACCAAGGGCGGGGTGTCTGGCGTTAAAATCCCCCATATAGATCATTCCACTGTCTGTAGGTATTGGAAGGGCTGGTAGATTAATCACACCTGGGGCAGAGTAGACATTGCACAATCGAAGAGTACCATTCCCGACAGTGATTTCAAAGAGCTGAAAGGTCATATCAACTTGTGCAGAAGAACCAAGGAGCATGTGAGGTATGGAGGAATGAATGTAGGTAATGAGTCCTCTTCTGGTATAATGCACATATGAAACATACCCTGTGAGCATAGGAGCCTCCTCCCCTGGTGGTGCACCACCAGGAAAAGCCTCTTGTATGAAAATAACCTGCGGATGATGACGATAAACATAGGCTCTAAGTGCAGTGAGTTTAGGAGAGTGTCTAATTCCAAAGGCATTCCAAGAGATGACATGAAATTGTATGCGACTAGCGAATCTTATTCTTATTTTTGCGGAAGGCAGAAGTGGGCGGGGCACTGTCAGACAGAGCATGGGATGAAGAAGACCTGGGCTGCACATCAGTCAACTTCTCAAGGTGGGAGGCGACCTTATTAAACTTGTCAGTGAGAGTCGTGATGGTGTCAACAACAGCTTGATGAGACTCGACCAAACTTGCGAGAGTCCTTTCCATTGTATCTTGCTGGGTGACCATACTGTCAATGCGGGCACCTATGGTATCTAGGCGAGCTGTGAGAGCTGTACAGCGGGACTCCAGGGTAGCAACAGCCTTACGGAGAGCAATGATGTCAGCAGAGTCAGGAGGACGTAGAGAGGAAGGTGCGGCGATGGGCGGTGGCGGGGGCAGTGGAGCGCGCTCTGGTGGTGTGGCATGAGACCGTCTAGCACAGCCATGCCAGACGTTGACCCCAGGCATGTTGCACCGAACACACTTCCACTGTGAAGTGTCCGGCGGAGGCTGAGACGTGGATCCAGAAGCAGTATCACAAGCAGCGGCAGCAGCAGATGAGGCAGGTATACGGTGCGGGCAGGAGTGTGTGTCATGGGCAGCAGCACACCATGCACATCTGGCCGGAGCAGAACAATAGCGTGAGATATGGCCAATACCCCAGCATTTAAAACATCAAGGCTGCTCGTCCTTCATCCTGCGCAATTCACAGGAAGGGAGGCAAGGGAGAAAGGAAAACTCAACGACTGGTGGGGGTGGTTCAGGGAGACTCCAGGTGATGACAATACGGTTGATGGGCTCCCCGTCCTGAAGGAACCGTCGAGCAGTGTGCACTCCTGGTAGCTCCTTGGCAAGGGAAGGGTCAAGTGCAATAGGGTAGCGAGTAACGAGGTATGTTGGGAACTTACGGGGCCGCTCAATTGAGTCCTGAATATCGCAACGTAGAGAAAGAAAATCCCCACTCGTAACCCTGTCAATGATGTCCTTGCGACGCCTCGAGATGTAGACAAAGCGTGATGTAACCGAAGACATCTTCACCTCAGCCAGCTCCCGATTGAGACGAAAAGTTTTGGTGACATCAGTAAGCCAACGAAGCTTTACTTCACTGGAGGGATTTTCTTGGAAGCCCAGCTTGACATAATCTGCCCGAGGAGCAAAGGCTGGGGCAGCAGATGGGAGCGACGAGAGTGCAGCTGACTGGAGTGATGAAGAGGTAGCTGAAGGAGGTAACAAAGGTACAGCAGGAGGAAGAGGGCAGGGCAGGGGACTGCCAGAGGTTGCATGTGGAACAGCATCCTTGTCTGTCTTGTGAGTTTTGGCAGCAGGCGACGTTGAGGCACTGCTGGAATCAGACCCATCGTCTATGGGGCGTTTAGAGGAGGCAGAGTTCAGTAGTTGAGGATGAGGGTGAGAGCACATAGCCCCAGCTGGTGGCTGCTGATGTCTACATGGTGGAAGAGTAGGCCAATCCCGCATATCCTGGCCATCCTCGTCACACAGGGCTGTGTCGGCCTCGATATCCGCCAAGGAGGATGGTCCTGAATAGTCCATGATATCCGGTGAGGTGGCAACACTAGCTTGGAGAGACGTCAACGAGGGGGGGAAGCAACATGACGTCACCCCACGTCGTACTGCGCATGCGCAAATCCGAGTGTTTATGTAATTTGCAAATGATGGCCAATTTCTTCTCTCCAGACCTATAGAACATCTTGATATCTTAATTATTATTATTATTATTATTATTATTATTATTATTATTATTATTATTATTATTATTATTATTATTATTATTATTATTATTAACAGTAGTAGCAGTAGTAGTATTAATAGTAGTAGTAGTAGTTGTAGTAGTAGTAGTACTCTCTCTCTCTCTCTCCCCAGGGCTGTTTGTGGTTGTGGTTAAATCAGCCCCTTGCTTAATCTAAAGCTTATGAATAGATTATGTGGATCGTACCATAAATAATCATCGTAATCGATACCTTGTGAATGCTTAACATGCATTAGAGGACTGGCCTTTAGGACGTATCTTGTCTGTATTTCAGTTTTTTTTTTTTTTGAGAACATGCTTCTCTCTCTCTCTCTCTCTCTCTCTCTCTCTCTCTCTCTCTCTCTCTCTCTCTCCTCTCTCTCTCTCTCTCTCTCTCTCTCTCTCTCTCTCAATTAGAGGGAAGAAGACCTTTCCAGCCCTTCTAAGTCTTTAAGTTTCATTTATTTTCCATAAACTGTCGTCCACATAATTTGAGAGAGAGAGAGAGAGAGAGAGAGAGAGAGAGAGAGAGCGTGGGAACAAAACTTCAAACCAACAGGTGTAATATACTCCCCTTCGCGTGTGTTGCCTACGCGATAATCGTTACGGTGTATGTGTTAACAATTCTTCCTCTTTTCTTCACGCATTGATTCTATTTTCAGGGTAATTACCTTATGTAAGGGTGTTTTTCGGGCAATCAGGGTTGTCCTCGTTGGGAGTAGGTAAGACATATTTTCACCACTTAAGGTAATTTTCCCGTATTTAGGGTAATTCAAAGATTGTCTGGGGTAAAATAAATTGACATTGTAAAAGGATTTGTTCTGAAAAGAAAGAAAGAAAAAATATTGTCGCATGTGACATGGTCTTTGTCAGTCAACCTATTTTATCTACATATAAAAAAAAAAACATACTTTCCCCTTCTAAGGGGATGGTTGAGTCAAACTTTGACTCTTTGTGGGAGGAAAATACAAAGGAAAGGATTCCCAGTCCCCTGTCTTCGTTCCATTTAGACAGCGTTTACGACATGTAGGGGAACACGTTCCCCTCTCAGTTCTCAGTAACGTTCTCTATATAATGGGATATGAATGAGTAAATGAAATATAAAGCATTTATCGAGAGATGTCAAACAACACCAACTTTGTCAGTGATATATAAGTGATCACAACATATTTTTATCATTATTTGCTATTATCCAATCGTCCTCTGCCTCCTTTATCTCTTCTTAGTCGTTCTTTTCTTTTAGTGTTTTTTTTTTATACCGTTTGTTATAGTCTTTCTTTTGGGTTTGGCAATAGCTTCTTCTTCTTCTTCTTCTTCTTCTTCTTCTTCTTCTTCTTCTTCTTCTTCTTCTTCTTCTTCTTCTTCTTCTTCTTCTTCTTCTTCTTCTTCTTCTTCTTTTGAGAACTAAATTGGTTGCTCATGGCTCGCAAACATATGACCAGGAGTCTTTCTACATCTTTTGACAGCATTTAACTGGCTTTATGTCCTTTAGAACATTTAATTATACTATATAGTGAAGAACATTATTACATAGTTTTGTTGGATTTCCTTGATTGGTTGTGTTCTGTTATTTTGAGTGCCTGTGTAATTACCTAATTGTGCTTGCAGGGCAGAGCCTCATGCTCGTAACTCCCCGTCTCCTGGTCGGTTCTATTTTTGTACTTCGTGATTCTTATCGTACTTGTCCTTAAAACTATGGATTGAGTTAGCATTTACTACCTCTTTGGTTAGCGAATTCCAATCATCAACTACTGTTACACTAAAAAGTACTTCCTTACATCCTGCAAAGACATTTTCTTACGAAGCTTCAAACTATGACCTCCAGTTCTAGTACCAGCCATATCAATATATTGATCCTTAACCACTCCGTCATAACCATGAAGGAATTTAAAGACCGTCACCATATACCCAATCCTTATTCTTCTAGCTTCGAGTGATGGTAAGTCTGCTTCCCGCAGTCTCTCCTCATAATTGATATAGCACATTTCTGGCACCAGTTTTTTCACATGTCTTTGAATTTTTTCCAGCTTCAAGTGTGGATTCCAAAAGGGGGCTGCATATTCAAGCTTTGGCCTCACAAAGGTTACATAAATATTTCTGAATATTTCCTTGTCCATGCGCATGTAGGCTACCCCCACATTTGCTAAGAAAGAATATGTTCCCTTACTATGCCATCTATGTGCATTTCTGGAGACAAATCTGCCTGTATGTTTACTTCTAGATCTCTCTCATTCTCTGTCTCTTGAAATTCTGCTCCTTCTATTGAGTATTCAACCTTGGGCCTTCTCGCACTTGTACCCATTTTCATTACCTTACATTTAGAAATATGTGTTATTGTGTGTGTGTGTGATTACCTAATTGTGATTACCTAATTGTGTTTACGGGAAAGAGCCCAAAGCTCGTATCTTCCCGTCTCCTGATCGGTTCCATTTTTAGACTTAGTGATACTTATCATACCTGTCCTTAAAACTATGGATTGAGGTAGCATTAACTACCTCCTCGCTTAGCGAATTCCAATTATCAACTACTCTTACACTGAAAAAGTATTTCCTTACATCCTGCAAACAAGTTTTCTTCCGAAGCTTCAAACTATGACCTCTAGTTCTAGAGCCAGCCATATCGAAATATCGATCCCTATCCACTCTATCATAACCATGAAGGAATTTAAAGACTGTCACCATATCCCCCCTTACTCTTCTAGCTTCGAGTGATGGCAAGTCTAATTCCCTCAGCCTCTCATCATAACCGAGATTGCATATTTCTGGCACCAGTTTCGTGGCATGTCTTTGAACTTTTTCAAGCTTAGCTATGTGCTTTTTCAAGTGCGGATTCCAAAAGGGGGCTGCATATTCGAGTTTTGGCCTCACATAGCTTACATAAATATTTCTGAACATTTCCTTGTCCATGTGCCTGAAGGCTACCCTTACATTTGATAAGAATGCATATGCTGCCCTTACTACGCCATTTATATGTATTTCTGGAGACAAATCTGCCAATATGTTTACTCCTAGATCTCTCTCATTTTCTGTGTGTGTGTGTGTGTGTGTGTGAATCAGATAATTCTTCAACAGCATGCATATTGAATATTCTATCAAAATTTATCTGTTTATGTACATTTATTTATATTTTAACTCAGACATTGCCTGTCCCAGAAAGAAGGAATGTTAGTTTGGAGTCCATTGAACCCTTAACATTATTCCTGTTATTTCATTCAGTCAC
>JAXCGZ010013705.1:52500-62527 GCA_037179515.1 Halocaridina rubra
TGCTCTATGATACCCTGTAATTCGCTTATGCATAATTAAAGATGTACTTTTTTGTTACAGGTTATTGAATGCAACTTATTTCGATGAGGATGGTGTGAGCATATGAAGAAAATCTGATGAAAAGGACATAAGGGATTAAGACTAAAGAGAGAAAAGTACATTCTTTATATGCCCTTGGTCACTGTGGCATAGTGGTAGAGCTAGCAACTTTGAGACTTCGGGAAGAGAGTATGCGACCAGCCACAGTCTGAGTTTAGAAAGGGTATTCAACCAGGATAATGCTCACACCTGCCAAACCAAAGTCCTTTGCAAGAGAGTACCTTCCTAGTCCTTGGTAGAAAAGGGAGCATGTGACGTAAAACTGATCGCATTGTTAATATGCCCTAGTCTCTGAAGTTAAATAATTTGTATGTATTGGGTAAATTGTAGATCATTTGTATGAAAAAATCCTATTGTGAAAAACAGTTGTAAACTTAGAGATGGAAGTTTCTTCAAGTAAGGAGAAGCGTTTCGTGTGTGGTATTTGTAATAAGGCTTTTTCCACTAAAAGTTTAGTAAGACGACATACTTCAATTCATACTGGAGAAAGACCATTCTTATGCAGCATATGTAATAAGGCTTTTATCACGCGTTCCGACTTGAAACGACATTCAAGTGTGCACAGTGGTGAAAAGTCTTATGCTTGCCATATCTGTGGAAAATTGTTCGCAATAAAAAAAAGCTTGAAGAACCATTTATCAGTACATGCAGGAAAGAGACCTCATCCTTGTAATGTTTGCGGTAAAGCCTTTAGCAGACCTAAACGATTAAAAGAGCACAAATTTGTGCACAGTGGAGTGAAACCTCATAAATGTGATTTTTGTAATAAATCGTACGTTCGAAAAGATTCCTTGAAAGCTCACATAGCAGAGCACAATGCCGAGACTCCTCACGCCTGTAATCTGTGTGAGGCATCGTTTGCCAAAGAAAAAGACTTGAAGAGACATCTGCGAATTCACGGTGAACGCAAGCAAAAGAATATATGTAACATATGCAAAATACCCTTTGACAGGGAAATATATTTAAACACTCATATAAAACAGCATTATGTGCATGATGATAACAGACATGCAAAGCCCAATGGTGGGGAAGTGGTTTTGGAAAATCATTCTTCGTTGCATGGTGATAAAATAATCGCAGTTTCTAATATGAACCGTGGAGAAGTAATTTGCTGTGACGAATTAGAATCCAATGAAGTTGAATGTAATACAATGTATTTGTGATTATTCTTCGCTATTGAGAGATCTGTTAATGGTGGTCTAACTGGTAGAGTCTTCGACTTGGGAGGTGATGGACGCATTCAGTGTGAAAGAAATGACATTCAGCCTTATATTTCCAGCTTCAGTCCATCTTTGTCCACCCCCAAATAGGGAATAATAGTGAACTACATTAAGAGACATGTAGTTTCAGTTTTATGTATAATTTTACATGCTTGCCAGAGAATTCCCTTAACATTTCAGAAAGATGTTACTAGCATGACTGTAGCTTTGTTTTCAGTATTTATTTATTTATAGAACCTCCTATCTATTCGTTTTGCCGTTCATTGTGTTAAATAGACACTACTTTTTACCAAGGTTTTAGTATTGTAATTTTGTTAAGTGATTTTCTATAATTATTTGGTACTTGGTGCAAAGAGGAACAAACAATTTGAAGTCCAGCTCCCTGCACCATCTGTATATGCTTCATTTACATGTGAAAAACAGATTCTGTACTTACTTGTAATGATAAATTGTCGTTGTTGTTCCCTGAGATGCCAGGCCCAGTAGCCCGGAGCAGCTAAGGAAGACCACTGCTAAACCTTTGCTTTCCTCCTTAGCTTTCAGGGAGTGTATGAAGTGTTGGTGGCATATGTGGTTGTGTGTAGAGCAGTCTTCATAAGAATATACTTATAGATGCTTCATATGAGTCATTTGATGATGCATATTTCCCTGGTATTACAAAAGACAAGATTACTGTTCAGAACTGTCATTTTGATGAGGTGGTCACCGTGGCAGAGTGGTAGCTCTCGCGGTCTGAGATTAGAAAAGGGGTAATGATCACCGTCCCAGCCCTTAGTAGATAAGTGAGTCCGTGCTGTAAAACTGATCACAGTCATTTAGATGAGGATTGTAGAGTATAATTTAATTTTCTTTGATAGTGGTAATTGGCAAAATACTATTTTTTAATCACTGATATTAATAAAGAGAATGTTATTTCTTCTTTATGTCTTACCTTATTTGTCAATGCAAAGGTACGTGTGATACTAATTAATTAATAGAAGTTTCAAAAGCATAAGAACATATTTATTTAAATATTCAATTTTTTTGGGGGGAAAGGGCTTTGCAGACAAAGCTATTAGTTTATTTTGTAGTTACTAGAACAGTTAATTGATTAACTTTGATGCAGATTTTGTTTTTAATTATTGTTCTTTGTATTTCAAAAGTGAATATACGATCATGCTCAGATTTTATTACTAAAGGAACTTACACATATGAGAAGATACAGATGTATCTTAACTATTTACTTAGGGTAGCTTGCAACACTCTGTGACGTTCGTTCCTAAGTCTTTTTGGTTCAGATTCTTAAGGTCTCTCCTGCTGTTGAATGAGGGCACTTCTCTGTAATCCATCACTCCAATTTTTCCTCTTCGTTCCCCCACTCTTCCTTTTCCTGCTCTTACTTTCCCTTCTCTTTATTTTTCAGTTCCTCCTGCATCTCTTCCTTCTTTTTTTACTCACCTTTTCATTTTCACCACATTTCATTTTGAAGCATTGAGTCTCATAAGCCACTTATCTGACCAAACTTGCAGACTTTTCATCATGTCTCCCTGAAGTTATTTACTACTATTTTCGTTATTTACTTATTTTACAGTCTATGCATCATCTACAAACTATTCAAAAAGGCTTATACAGACTTCGGCATATAATTTTACATATATGAGCTACAGAAGTATATGGCCTCAATAAATGTAAGAGAGCTGCCAGAAACATTGATTCCACATAGAAGTGGGATAGGAAGCAGAGAAGGAAGATGATGATAAGGGACAGAGGTGGCCCTAAAGCTGATCCCTGCAGAACCCCACTGCTAACTTTTCGAGAATATGCCATCTGGCCACTCCATTCCTGGAAGACGAAGATTACATTATCTTAGAATTCCAGCAATATTATTTGGGCTAAGTAGCCTTCTCTGAAGACATGTTGTCTCACTGTCAAATAAAGTTGAGGACTAATAATGAAGAGGAATGTGTTTCTGAGTAGTTTCTCCATAACTTTACAAACTATTCTAGTCAAATTAGCTAGCTATGGTTTACGCACTGCGATTCTTCTTCCCTTTTTGAACATAGGTACCAAGTTAGGTACAGCACATGGCCTGAAAAATAGATAACATTATTGACCAATTATATTGAACCGTTAAAAATTAACTATGTGGGAGTCTAGAAATTATTATTATTATTATTATTATTATTACTATTATTATTATTATTATTATTATTAAACTAGGAAAAGTTCTTACTTAAAATAGGTAAGTAAAGATATGTATAGCTGTTGCATAAGATAAAATCAATAGATGAATAATTAAATAAGGAAAATCAATAGAGCAATATATACTTAAAAGAAAATAATAAAATATGCATATAATTAATACAAATTACAATAAAAATTTAATATTATATGAAATTTTCTGATAACCCTGAATTGGAAGTATTTGCAGAGAGCGTAGTATCCCCCTTACTAAATTCTGTTACATTTGGAAATATCTGCTTTTTTAGTATTTAATGTTTATTGCTAACATATTAAGCATGTGAGGAAATGTAAACAACATCAGGACTTGATGATAAAAAGTAAAATAAGGCGATATTTAGTGTGAAAAAGGAAAGAACGATAAATTAATCTATCTTTATGAAATTACGTACGTAAACTTAACAGTAATGTCCAACGAATTAAAGAAATACGTGCAGGAATGTCTCCTTCATCCAGCTTCCTCTTTCAATGTAGACGAGGATGTGGGCGAAGGTAAGAAGACTGGGTAAATATTCGTTTTATGGCATAAAACAAGGTAAGGATTTATTTTATGCACCCCTTCTATTTTTGGAGTCATCTATAATCAAGCTAGCTTAACTTACCCAGCCTAATGCACCGAACCTAACTCCCCTCGGATCTGAAACCAAGGTATAAAACGAAAGCAAAGTTGTGTAAGGCTTCCAATTTGTGTTGAGTTAGGTTGGTTAGATTAGGTATTAAGTACCCATTTCCGCCCACTAGTATTGGCTCTTCAACACAAGAAACTGTAATTACGGAGAAAAATATTTGCGTGGATAACTCGATGGATATCAAAACCTATCTGGAAACAAAAAAGTTTACTCCAGAAATAGATGGGATGCATAAAACCAATCTTTACCTCACTACATTTCATAAGAACAGAGTTAAAGTAGTAGAGGAACAGTCACACTCCTCTTGATATTTTCATTGCCTCACACCTCTGCAACAGCTGGCAGAGGAACCTTACTGTGTTACTTATAAGAATATTGTTTAAATAATATGTAATTTCAGAACCTTTCGAAATATCACTACTGTTAGTGTTACACAGTATTTCAGGACATTAGATGTCCTTTCTTTTCTTTTAATTTTATGTGTGTGGATACTTATAGATTGAAGCTGAGGAATTAAGGTTGGATACCTTTCCTATCCCCCCACCGTGGGCTCGAAAGTGGTTCCGGCACCTCCCGAGTCGAGCACTTGACCGGTTACGCTACAGTGGTTCCCTTAGGTCATTAGATTTTAAATTATTTTTATAAATGGGGCTCTTTTGCTGATTCCTTTATATATATTCAGGGTATTTATCAGTCTTACTGAATTATACCTAATAATCTTGCTTTCAGAAATATAAGGTACAGTCTTTATTCTTTCTGAAAATGGCCAAATGGTGATAAACCTTTTAATTGTATGAATATAAGATAGTCTTTATTCTTTCAGAAAATGGGCAAATGGTGAAAAACCTTTTAAATGTAGGAATATAAGATACAGTATTTATTCTTTCAGGAAATAGCCAAGTGGTGAAGGACCTTATATGTGTAGGAATATAAGATACAGTATTTGCTCTTTCAGGAAACGGTCAATTGGTGAGAGACCATATAAGTGTAGGAATATAAGGTACAGTATTTATTATTTCAGAAAATGGCCAAGTGGTGGAAGAACTTATAAATGAAGAGCGAGCGTCATCGAATCTCGAAACCAAGAGTCGATTGAGAGCCCAAAATGCATCTCTCCTCTCAGTCCTGGATCCCAGGTATAAAGGAAAAAAGATTTCACGTAGCAATTTGAAGAAGGATGTTGAAGTCGACTCAGAACTGTTGTCTCTTGTTGACTTTGATGATAAAATACTCTTTGAGGATGATGAAAGTGATAGTGTGAGTACTGAAACAAGAAAAAAACCCAGCCGTTCTTTACTTCGAATTGATGATGATGATTTACAAGACGAAGGTATAGACCAGGAAAATGATAGTGAAGAAGAAAATGATGCAAATGACCTTATGGAAAGTGATGGATTACGTGACTCTGGAGATGAAGAAGGCTTTAGGTAAGTATATATGTGTGTGTGTATTTTAATGTGGAGCTGAAAATACAAATTTTTGATGTTTGATTAATTTTGCCTCCTGCTTTGTAAATGAACTTTTTTTTTTCTTTTATTAACGATAGATTTTCTCTCCGAATTTCTTTACTGTTTTTTTTTAAAGAATGAATAATGATAAAAGCAACTCATGAAGTGTTTCTGCATACCCTTATTATGGGACTTAAAAACGATAGCTGCAATATTTATTTCGGTAAAGATTCGTCTCATGCTCCTCTTCTGCTTTTGGAATAGACAATTTCTTTCTGATAACCTACTCAAATATTATCCTAATTTAACCTAACCTAACCTTCCATAGGAGTTATGGAAGGCTGCATTAACGAATCTTAACCTTTATTTGATGTTGAACATTTTAGTAAAAATAATGGCAAAACTAACAAAGACTTTTTTTTCTTAAAGAATTACAGGCATTTATTTGTTTTTCTTCCATGGTGGAATAGAAGAAAGAATTCATCACTTTCATTCGATGTTTGACATAAGAGAGAACTAAAAGAGATAATGGAATTAGGGCTGTCAGTCCTTACTTTTAATTTTAATTTATGTGACAGAACAGCAGTTATAATAGGTGAGGGTGGACAATATATTATGATAGTATGAAGCCCTGCTAGCTCCATTTTTTCTCTCTTTCGTTGTGCCTTCCTTACTAGCAGTAGTAGTAGTTTTGTATATTTCACACTTCCAGGTACTTTGTGGAGATTTGTAGCTCGCAGATTGACCTATGCAGTGACTGCTATTTTCCATCCACCTCCAGATTCTGGAACTCCTTCCTCCTTTTGTCTTTCCTAATTCTTATAGGCTATCCTCCTTCAAAAAGTGGATATATCATCATCTCAGGGCCTAATCCTGCCATATCTCAAGGTCCTCAATACCACTACTACTCTTTTAGCCTGTCCTCTTCCCATTGTGTATCATTCCCTTATATCTGCCTTGTCCTTAAATTTCTACCTTTTCTTTGTCTTAATGTTTTCTTGGTACCTAGGCTTCTTAAGGGCAGTTTTCTTGCCTGTCCCAGTGTCACACTCCTAAAAAATTAAAAAATTCCGTTTGTGGAGGCTGCATTCCTATTCTCGTCGGTTGCTAAAGTAATCAATGACCCCAAAGTCAACGTCAGTCAAGATTCAGTCGTGCTGGACTGGCAGAAGGGTAGGAGGAAAACAAGATGTGACCTAAACCCATTGACTGAACTAGAACAGCAGTCCTGTTCCCGATCCTGCGACTCCTAAGTACCATGAAGAAGTATTACTGGTTTCGTCAAGATATGATGTCATTTAAAAAAATATATATTTCATTTCAGATTAGGGACTGACACTGATTTCAGCAGTTTTGCGTACGATTTTGACGAAGAAGAAGAGGAGGAGGAGAGCAGTAAAGATTCTGAAGAAGGCGAAGCGGAAGAGGAAGAACAAAATGAAAAAGATGTTAAGAGTGTCGCTAAGAAGAAACCAAAAGACGTCATAAAGAAATTCTCTGCTGTTGACGATCAAGAGGATATCCAAAAAGGACAGTCAGTTAAGAATCAGTTGGGTATGTATATTTTGAATTGTTTTTTTGTTTTTTACGTTTTATGTGTTACAACTGTATTTT
Organism: Halocaridina rubra; assembly: GCA_037179515.1. NCBI lineage: Eukaryota > Metazoa > Arthropoda > Malacostraca > Decapoda > Atyidae > Halocaridina > Halocaridina rubra. The sequence continues at coordinate 59,731 of JAXCGZ010013705.1, forward strand.
TTATTCTATGAGTATAATACCAGGACAGGTGAGGAGAATGGCCCTCACCAGGCTTGTGCACAAAAAATCATAAAGCAAGAGAAACAGAGATGGGGAGTGTTTGAAGTGTCATATGTGAAGAGATAATTAGAGATATGTAAGAAATATGTAAGAATATTCTGTGTAGATGTAGGCATAGAAATGGATCTGTAACTGAAAGAAAACTTACATCAAGCTGTCCAGGACAGTCCTATTTAAGTCTAAAAGCTCTTCAGCTGTAGTATCGCAACAGGTGGTTAGTGCTGTCACTATTAGACCCCATTTGGGGGTGGACATAGATATATTGTGGCTGGGGAATAAAGCTACTGACTCCTGAGTATTTCAGCTGGATAAAACATTGACTCATGTATGGTAGCATGATAACAGATGCCAGACATTGCCTCCTCTACTATCCGAAGGAATGGCGAGCTTATATGAAAATGTGGGAAATTTGCAGCTGACGTCCTGAAAGAGTATATTCCTATATGCTACGTTTGCAAGTGTAATCACCATGGTAAAGTAGTAGCGTCTGCGACTTTTAGACTTCGGGTCGAGGGTTTGCGACCCACCACGGTCTGAGGGAAGAAAGGGTATTTACTCAGGGTTAATGACTACACCTGCCAAAATTAAAGTCCTTCGTAAGAAAGCACCTTCCTAGCTCTTAATAGAAAGGGAGTCTGTGACATAAAACCGATCACATCATGCTAAGTTAGCAATTGAAAGGTTTATATGCACTGTATATTAACACTTGTTTTGTTTGAGCACTGAGTACTGTAGGAAGAAAATTATTGCTTTAATGTCTTCTTATGCAGTATTTTGGTGCTTATGAACTATTAATATCTTAGTGTGCCACAGCAGTAAACAGTTGGCTCCGACGCATGTTGTTACGAAGTGGGAGTATTAATGTATTTTAACACATGAATAAAAAGCTTTGCAATGATTTACACTGTTTGTATTATAAGTACATGTAATGCAGAAATTAAAAAGAAATGCACTAAAGTTTTCTAATGTAAGAATGTATAGGGAGTGCTTGTATATCTTGATGGGGAGTGCTTGTATATCTTGATGGATACAGGAGGTCCTCTGTTTACACTATCCTAGAGTTAAGATGTTTTGTGGTTGCAAGGCATATGCCATAATTTATTTTGCTTCTTTTTTGATACTTTTTGGCCTGTATTGTGTCTACCAAATGTAAAGCAGATTCTTCTGATGGCAGTGCTTTGAAGAAAAGGAAAGCCATCACCATGGAAGTGAAATTAGAGATAGTGGAATGCATGGAAAAGGAGAAACTTTACTACTGCATTAGAATAGGTGCTTATTAAGGTGTGTTCCCTGCTGGCAAGTACAGTGGTAACGCGCTGGCTTCGCATTCACGAGGTTGAAAGATCGGTTCCCATCCAAGACCAAGAGTTTAAGCTGTTTACTGGCAGGTACTGCTGTGGTTGGGCACCACAGTGGGGGGTTGGGGCTTGCTCCGGCTGACGAATACCCATTGTATAATAGAAATAAATGTTTATTATTATTATTATTATTATTATTATTATTATTATTATTATTATTATTATTATTATTATTGTTCCAACTTACACTGAAATTCGGGTTACATCACATTTCAAAAACAGAGCTCTGATATACTTTGAGGATATATTAACTTTTATTATTGTTAGATTTGTCTAAAGCATTTGACAGTGTACACCATCAAATTCTAATGAGAAAACTTTCCAAAGTTCATGTTGACTCATTTTGGTTCGAAAATTATCTGAAAGATCGAATTCAATCAGTTCGAATGGGCTCGACTCTCTCTTCTTCTTTAGATATCAGTTTTGGCGTTCCTCAGGGTTCAATTTTGGGTCCTCTGCTTTTCTTAATATATGTTAATGATTTACCTCAATTTATAAGAGATTGCCTACTTGTTATGTATGCTGATGACACCCAGATTATGCTTACTGGTGACATTGATAGAATTCCTGAAATCTTAAAAAGGGCTGAAGATATATTAAACTGTGCCAAAAGTTATTTTAACAGTAATGGTCTTTTACTGAACGAAAATAAAACTAAATTCGTTATTTTTGGATCAAATCAATACCTGTCCCGCATTCCTGAGAACATCAGTATAAATTTCAACAATGTTTCACTCTTCCCATCTAATAAGGTTAAAAATCTAGGAGTTATTATGGACAGTACCATGACATTTTCATATCGATGAACTACATAAAAAAGTGAACGGGACCCTTATTTACTTGAACAGAGTCTATGAAAGATTCGAGCCTGATTGTAGGGTAATTGTAGTACAAACATTGATTTTAAGTATTCTCAACTACTGTCTAAGTGTTTGGGGTTCCACGACTAAGACCCAGATGTTACGAGTGAAAAGGCTCCAGAATTTTGCTGCAAGAGTTGCCATAGGGGGGGTGCATAAATATGATCACGTGACTCCCCTCTTTGAGAGATTGGGTTGGCTAAGGATGGACATGAAGTTCATATATAATATCTGTCTTTTAGTTTTTAAAATAAATCATGGAATATTACCGGAATGGCTCTTCTCATTGCCAACAGTTAATCAAGTGCGTATCAATAACGTCAACACCAGATATCAGAATTCTTTTTACGTGCCCAGAACTTCCACTGATATTGGGGCAAGAGCCTTAAATGTAATGGGCCCGAGACTTTGGAACTCTTTACCCGCAAACTTAAGAAGTTGCCAAACATTACCCTCACTTAAATCTCATCTTTTAAATCACCTACTTAATAAGTGATTTTAGTCTCATTATTATCCTCC
>JAXCGZ010013706.1:0-62434 GCA_037179515.1 Halocaridina rubra
AGCTGACAGCATACCATCTCCCTACTAGATCCCCCCCCAGACTCTTCTCCTTTCCAAGGAAGGCAGGGAAAATACAAAGAAAAATTGAGTTATCACCTCATGATGTTTTAAAAATCTCGCCCCTTTTCCTCCACATCTCACCTCCTCTAACATACTGTACTTTTAGCATTCGATTCTAAAAATAACAAGCTTTTTTTTTTATGTATCTAACTTACATCTATTAGTAAAATATGGTAATATCTAGTGTAGTCTTACATTTCAACAGTACTTGTGCTGTATGTATTAAAAATGAAGCTTGTGAAAGCGAATTTTTTTTCTGTGGGAAAGAAATATCTGCTTATAATGTTGCAAGAGAATTTTATAAACAAAGCACAAAATTCTTTAACTGCTTTCTGAAGTTTTAATAAAAATCATAAAAATAAATCTTTCCATTTTGTGTTGTGGATAGATTAGAAAAGGGTACGTTTTTTGACTTTAAAGATGTCCTCTCTAAAATTTTCAGAGCATTAAATACAAAAAAAATAAATTTAATAATTTTTCGTATATTTTTATATGAATTTATTCAATTAAAAGTATGAATAGGAACTGTACTTGTGGATTAGATGATGAAACAATAGTCAACATTTTTTCATCTGCAATGATATGAACATGTGTTTTCCAGTTACCATCTACAAATGAATACAGAGGTAAAAAGGACACAAGCACAGAGCATTTTGCATAAAATATCACACTGACCCTTCTTTTACTTTAAATCTGGATTCTCTTTCTCTTCGCCATAAGGTATCATCCCTTTCTCTTTTCTATTACTACTAATTCCATTGCTGCTCTATAGAACTGGGGGGTTGCTTCCCTACCCCACTGCCGAGGGTGTGTAACACTTGCAAAGCAGCCTCGTCTCACAGGTACTGCGTGGAGATTTGTAGCTCGAGGATTGGTTGGTGCAGAGACTGCTTCTTCCCATCTACATCCAGACTTTGGAACTTTCTTCCTTCTTCTGTCTTTCATAATTCTTATGACCTATCTTTCTTCAGAAAACGGATCTATCTTATTATCAGTGCCTAATCCTGCCATATCTCTAAGTTTTAAGTACTTCGACTATTCTTTCAGCCTGTCCTTTTCCTATTGTGTATCATTACCTCATTTCTGCCTTGTTCTTAACCTTTTACTTTTTCTTCATCTTAATGTTTTCTTCATGCCCGGGCCTTTATTGATGGGAGCAATTTTTTTGCCTGTCCTAGAGACACACTCATAAAAAAAAAAACTTTCAACAGACTATATAGCCTAATCCGATTTTGCAAGATTGGCAAGGGATGACTGAAAACAGCCCACAAGCAGGCTTATTCAAGTACTGTACAACTGCTAATGCTTCTACAACCCGAAGTCTGAGTAAGAGCGAGTTTTTGGAAAGTAATGTGATGCAACACTGACACAGAGATAACTGAAGTGTCATAATGCAAAGCATTCAATAAATAAAATACAAGTACGGTACATGTAGAAAGTCTTGGAACAGCACAAACAAAATATGTAAACATACAAGTTTCACTTACGCAGTTTCAACCCCATCTTCCAATTAGAGGTCCTAAGCCAATATTACATCCAGCAGAAAAGAACAGACTCCTAAAGGGTCTGATACTGTCCTTAAATCCTTCAAGGACTATGATTTACACTCCAAGTCAGAAAACCTGAATACGGTTGCAAGAAAGGGGTACATACAACCAAAAGCAGCACAAAAAATACAGTTCTAAGTGAACAATGCTTGACAATGCTACTAAGGTTATGGGTTCAGTGAAAGCAGAGTGAAGCACTTGAATCACTGCTTTTCAAAAGAAAGTAATAACTACAGTCACTGAAAAGGCAACTAAAAAGTATAAAGCACCAATAAAGAGTTAAAACTTTTTGTTAAAAAGACATCACTGTGTCAAAAAACATTCCAAAAAGCAAAAAAAAAAAAAAAAAAAAAAAAAAATCATTGAAGGAAGAAAAGTCGTCCATAAATGTAATTTTGACACATACTTGAGGTGCTTATTCAAAGGATTATCATGGCTATCATTTTCTAATTCAGAATGGAGCAGAGGATAGTTCATATTCGCAGATGTACAAAGATCTATGCATGGCCGGGGTGAGGTTAATAATGTAGCATAAACCCTGAAGACTCAAGTCAAACATTCTGTCATATCTGACAATAAATTACAAAATCAAATACAGAAGCTCTTTAGCACTAGCAGTGGCTCGTTTGAGTAATAACTATACAGTATAGACATATCTGTGTCCTAATACAAATGGAAATGTTTCCTTATTCTAAATAAATGTTAGTAGAAACTGTGGTCAAATGAAGGATTTTACATACCAGACAAAACAAAACTACTTCCACTATCAATCAGAAGTCAGGATAGTGTTGCTAAAAAGAGGAAAATTCCTTTAACAATATATCTTGTGTTATTGGACAGTACAGATCTTGCAAAAGCAAGTAATACATGTTTGAAAAACAGAGAAGTCTTGCTTGTCATGTGATAAAGATGTATCTTTAAAGACAGTCCAGCACATTGAGGAGCATGACTGATGTTCTGAGCCCACATAATGCCAATAGCTTCGCTTCTTCAAGCTACTCTATCAGCATAATTCCCATCATGGTATCAGTATGGTGTCACATTACCAGGTGTGATAACCTTTGAGAAGGACCAACATGGACAGGATTTCATAAAAAGATTGGATATGATTAGGGGTTAGCATTAGAAATTATTAAAACATCTAAATGCAATTTAAAATAAAGAGAAAACTTATTAAAACAGCTACATGCAATTTAAAATATAAAGATTCAAAAGAAGCAATAGTTCAGGAAGACAGTGTGTAGAATGCAGGGGTAATTTTTTTTTCTAATGCCAAAAGCAAAAATCTTGTACGTATACTCTTTCAAAGAGTGACCATAAAGGTACTCTACAGTTTGTGTTCAAATGTGATTAACATGTTCAAGATTTTAGTATCATACGTTCTTTCAAAGTAACTGTAATATATTATAAGATTTATTACGTATGTGGTAAAGAAAATAGTTTGATAATGTTGAATCAGTCATTACAAAAGTAAAGGGAAAAGTGCTTTTGTGTAACCATTCAAAAACAATTCAGTTCAGACTAAACCTTGGAATTTCATGTGCATGTATCTCTACTAAGTAATGACACAGTTTTAAATCTTTCTCAAGAAGTGTAAATACAGACAGTCCCTCTATTGATATAAGAGTTATTACAATTGCAAATTGCAGCATAGAAAATATGGGTGAATATGTGAGAAGACATTCATACCCCTATTCACGGGGTCTGCATCAGAGACTTACATGAATTTGTAATCTATGAAAGGCATAGCATCTGCATATGTAAAAAGGTTTTCACTTGACTTCATAATAGCAAGTATAGTTCATGATACATGATTGTGTCAAAAAATTACAAAGCTTCTTTCAATCTACATAAAATTAAATGTTCCTCAAAAAATAAATTCTTTCTTATATTGGTATAAAGCTATAAACTACCACGAAAAGGCAATATTATATACTTTTGACTCTGTATTAACATATATTACTGTTCATGTGCATTAATAAGATTTAAATTTTTAAAATTTTTAAATTCTGAATTTCGTCTAGCTTTAGCAGATATTTTTGTGACATTACTTAGATTATCAAGAAATGCGTTATAGTAAGTAAACATATAATTCAAATATATATATATATATATATATATATATATATATATATATATATATATATATATATATATATATATATATATATATATATATATATATATATATATATATATACAGTGTTGCCTCACTTATCGCGGTAGTTCGGTTCCGGGACCCGGCGCGAACCAGGAAATCCGCGAAGTAGGATCCGCCTATATGTACATAGATATTTTAATATATTTTTACGCTTACACTGTATAAACCCTCCCTGCACTGTTAAAAAACACCCTTTACATTATAAATAACAGCAAGCAACGTAAATTTTTATGAAAGTGATAGATAAAATTACGGTGAATGAAGTGATAATGACGTGACATACATACTCATTTACAATTATTTTTTCGTTTACGTACTGTATAAACCCTCCCTGCACTGTTAAAAAAACACCCTTTACATTATAAATAACAGTAAGCAACGGAAATTTTTATGAAAGTGATAGATAAAATTACGGTGAATGAGGTGATAATGACGTGACATACATACTCATTTACAATTATTTTTTCATTTACGTACTGTATAAACCCTCCCTGCACTGTTAAAAAAACACCCTTTACATTATAAATAACAGCAAGTAACGTAAATTTTTATGAAAGTGATAGATAAAATTACGGTGAATGAGGTGATAATGACGTGACATACATACTCATTTACAATTATTTTTTTGTTTACGTACTGTATAAACCCTCCCTGCACTGTTAAAAAAACACCCTTTACATTATTAATAACAGCAAGCAACGTAAATTTTTATGAAAGTGATAGATAAAATTACGGTGAATGAGGTGATAATGACGTGACATACATACTCATTTACAATTATTTTTTCGTTTACGTACTGTATAAACCCTCCCTGCACTGTTAAATAAAGACCCTTTACATTATTAATAACAGCAAGCAACGTAATTTTTTATGAGAGTGATAGATAAAATTACGGTGAATGAGGTGATAATGACGTGACATACATACTCATTTACAATTATTTTTTTGTTTACGTACTGTATAAACCCTCCCTGCACTGTTAAAAAAAACACCCTTTACATTATAAATAACAGCAAGCAATGTAAATTTTTATGAGTGATAGATAAAATTACGGTGAATGAGGTGATAATGACGTGACATACATACTCATTTACAATTATTTTTTCGTTTACGTACTGTATAAACCCTCCCTGCACTGTTAAAAAAACACCCTTTACATTATAAATAACAGCAAGCAACGTAAATTTTTATGAAAGTGATAGATAAAATTACGGTGAATGAAGTGATAATGACGTGACATACATACTCATTTACAATTATTTTTTCGTTTACGTACTGTATAAACCCTCCCTGCACTGTTAAAAAAACACCCTTTACATTATAAATAACAGCAAGCAACTTAAATTTTTATGAAAGTGATAGATAAAATTACGATGAATGAGGTGATGATGACGTGACATACATACTCATTTACAATTATTTTTTCGTTTACGAACTGTATAAACCCTTCCTGCACTGTTAAAAAAACACCCTTTACATTATAAATAACAGCACGCAATGTATATTTCAATAAAAAAAAATTAAAATACTGAAAAAAAAACATTCAAAATTTTAATATTTTTGCGTATACCCATAAAATAAAATAATAATTTATCCAAAAAAAAAAAACGCGATAGAGTGAGAACGCGAACCAAGAAGCGTGAATAACCGAGGTAACACTGTGTATATATATATATATATATATATATATATATATATATATATATATATATATATATATATATATATATATATATATATATATATATATATATATATATATATATATATATATATATAAAGAGAGAGCAATGATTCATTTTTACAATGTATGAAAAAAGTTCTTAATCACAGACTGGGGTACCCGTATAAAGTCATTCCGCCGTTACATCGGAGGCCAATAAATAATTGATAATTTCTCAATTAATTAAAATTTTGGCCTACCTGACTGGTACGGTAAATACAAACCACGCACGCTAAACAGTCTGTAAGCCTGGCAGAAGTCACACGGCACTTGTATACGTATATACTGTATCAAGTTAATAATTTTATTTATTTATCTATTTGATTATTTGAAGGAATTAGATATTATTTAATTACAAAATTACCAAATACAGAGCCTAAAATACGATCTTTATTCGAAAAAGTTTGTTTAGGTTGGCAGAAGAATAATTACACGGCATTACTCTACTGCATACGTATATACTACATCAAGTTAATAGTATTATTTACTTACTGGCTTATTTATATGAAGGAATTACTTATTTTATTTATAATATTACCAAGTATATAAATCCGTAAATACAATCTTTCTTATGAGAAAAATTGCGTTGAGGTTGGCAGAAGAATAGTCACATGACATAGTTGTATACGTATATATTGCATCATGTTAATGGTTTTATTTATTTATTGTTTGTATTTAGTTACTTGAGGGAATATGACTTAATTTATCTACAAAATTACCCAATACGTACGTAGACGTAAATACGCTCTTTATGCGAAATGGTTTGTTGAGGTTGGCAGAAGAACAGTCACACGGCATTGTCGTACTGCATATGTATGTACAGTGCTGTATCAAGTTAATGGTTTTATCTATTTGTTTATTAATTTGGTTATTTGAGAAAATTGGACTTAATTTATTTACAAAATTACCAATTACATATCCGTAAATACGATCTTTATCATGCGAAAAACTGAGTTGAGGTTGGGAGAAGAATAGTCACACGACATTGTTGTTTATGTATATACCGTATCAATATGATGACTTGGTTTATTTGTTTATGTACTTGGTTATTTGAAGGATTTAGACTTAATTTATTTACAAAATTACTAAATACATAGCCGTAAAATACGATCTTTATGCAGAAAAGTTTGTTAAGGTTGGCAAGCGAATAGTTACAAGACCTTGGTGTATACGTATATATCAAGTTAATGGTTTTATTTATTCACTTCTATATGTATATGGTTATTTGCTAGAATTATATGTAATCTATTTACAAAATTACCAAATATCAATTTAGGAGAGAGATGATATGAGGGGAAAAAGGGGAGGGAATTAAGGATATAAGGGAATTGGAGGGAAAAGCACGAAAATTAAATAAAGTAAGAGAAAAAAAAGGGAGGAGCAGACCCTCGTGCTAAGTTTTGATCTGAAATTCAGATTCTTACTATGGAGAGAGAGAGAAACCAAAAGGACAGCACTATAAGAGCCCATATATAAGAGAAGTGCTGTTGTAAAGGCTGAACTTACTCTCGTCCGCCATATTGTTATCGTGCTCATTCGCTGTGGATGCATATTTTCAACATCAAGATGTTGCATGTGCCCATTAGAAGAAGAAAAGCTTTGGCTGGATAACCAGTGAGCCTCCTGTTGATTCAGGAGAGGGCAAATAGATTGTTTAATGACATGAAAATGAGAAGGGGGGGAGGGCAGAAGAAACGTCATTATCTTGTTCTTGTGCTTCGCTGATGTTGAGCTGTTCAGCCCAGAGTTGGATATGAGGCCTGAAGTTATCCAGTTATCCAGATGCAAGCCAACCACAGTAGCAAAGGTAAGCAATATTGTAAAGTAAAGTTTTACTATATCTATGTCTCAGATTAAGAACTTAAGATTATTTTTCTATATAGATTGAGAACTTAGATTATTTTTCTATGTTTTAGAGTATTTATTTTTTTAACATTAGTGTGGACCTAGGTTCGAATTATAGGTACTCCAACTTAAGTCAAAATCTGTGCTAAGTCAACTGTCAGGAACGGAACCCTGACGTTAAAGGTGAACCCCCTGTATTCAGTTTGGCTAGTACCTGTACTTTTTCTAGTGAGTTTTGTATTTCTTTTTGTCTTTCCAATAGAAAATATGGCATTTTATTACTGATATAGGCTTATAAGTGATCTATTTTATAACTGCAGTAGTTTTTTTATTATTCTGTACTAGAGTTGTTGTTGCAGTCCCAAAAGCTGCCTGGTCAAAAGGCTTTGAGTCCCTAAAGAAGGTCAAAGTCGATTCCAGGCTTTCCAAAGGAGCTCTCTAGTAGTGTATGTTGTTATTTCTGGCATATGTGGTTATGTTCAGTATAGTCTTAAAAATAAATTGATGTGTTCCATCCTAGACAGGAATAATTATCGGAGTCATCCCGTCTCTTCTAATAGCTCTGAAGGGCTAGGTAGTGCCCACAATATTGTATCTCATAAATATACATAATATGGACACTGGTCCATTCTTCCTAGAATTAAACTAATAAGCACTTTTTATTAGAATATGACATCACTAACATTTATAATCAGTTGTATTTGTACTTACTCAACTAAATATTATTCTAGATGTTCCTATTAGGATTAATACTCTAGCTGTAATTCTTTTGTAACTAAAAAAACTAAACAGAACTGTTAGTAAATACTAAATCTATTCATGCAGGCACTTAAGAATGGTGCTAGTACTGCCATTTTTCTAGCACTTTGCAAATACTCCCAGTAACTTTTGAAGCTGAAAAAATAATGATGTTTTCTCAAGCAGTAGTAGAAATTACAGTACCAACTAGTTATAATAATGAAATACAGGAAGTTCCCAGGTTACGTGGTCCCCGAGTTACTATGTTCCGCCATTAAACAGAGGCCAATAAATTATTAGTAAGTAAATTTTTCGACCTACCTGGCTTGTGTGGTACAGTAAATACAAACTTCGCACGTTGAACAGTTTGCGACTACGGTGTACGAATACACAGCGACCAACACTGTTGTATTCGTATATACACCTAGTTTGCCTTTTTTTTTGTTTTTTTTTTAAATAAATAAAATAAAATAATCAACTGCCTCGGAGGCAGTTTTCCGCCATGCTCCTCCTCTTCTACCGCTTAATGCGAATGGATATTATAAAGATAATGGAAAAAAAAGCATTAAGAACAAACAACAAACAAAATTTCTATATAATATCGTCAGGGAAATAGCGTGCGAGCGTGCATCAGCTGATACAGAAGCGGCAAAACATTTGCAGATCGAGGTTCGTTCTCCCGCTTCTTCCTCCTTCTACCGCTTAATGCGATCAAATATTATGAAGAGAATTGAAAAAAGCATAAAGAACAAACAGCAAACAAACTATCAATATACTATCGAAAGGGAAATAGCGTGCGAGGGTGCACCAGCTGATACGGAAGCCGCAAAACGTTTGCAGATAGATGTTCGTTCTCCCGCATCCTCCTCCTCTTCTCCTGCTTAAAGCGATCGAATATTATGAAGAGAATTGATAAACAGCATTAAGAAGATACAGCAAACAAACTTTCGATATAATATCGTCAAGGAAATAGCGTGCAAGGGTGCATCAGCTGACACGGAAGCGGCAAAACGTTTGCAGATAGAGATTCGTTCTCCCGCATCCTCCTCCTCTCCTACTGCTTGATGCGTTCGAATATTATGAAGAGAATTAAAAAAAAGCATTAAGAAGATGCAGCAAACAAACTTGTCATATATCATCAGGGAAATAGTGTGTGAGGTGCATCAGCTGATAGGGAGGCGGCAAAACATTTGCACGTCCCAGTGTATGCCTGTTGCCCACCACATAATAGTGTATTAATTTGCTTACTGTACAGTAAATCTGTATATCTTTTATAATGTACACTACTTGCATGTTAATATAAATAACTACATGTCTTTCTGCTCTGTTATGTACTTATAAAATATGTTTTACTTATCTTATATCTTTGGCATGGTGTATCTATCTACGGTTGTGGAACGTATCTATGCCCATGATCATTGTTTCTTATGGATAACGACTCGTTACATTACGCAAATATCACAATACGCAGCACTTCTGAGAATCTATCTTCGCATTATTCTAAGCACTAGGTGTATAAAGTTATTGGCTTTACTTATATATCTGTGTATGTATTTGGTTATTTGAGGGAATTATATTGGAAGTATTTACAAAATTACCAAATACATAGCCGTAAATAAGATCTTATGCGGAATAGTTTGTTGAGGAGCGGACAAATACGTTGTCATGCGGCATTGTTGTATACATATACTGTATATCAGATTAAAGGTTTTATTTATTTATTTGTTAATGTAATTGGTTATATGAAGGAATTAATTCAAGTTACTTGCAAAATTACCAAATACACAGCAGTAAATACAATCTTCATGCGAAATAGTTTGTTGAGCATTGCGCAAGAATACGCCGTCGCTTGGCATTAGACTGAGAAGAAGAGGTGTCGCTCAGTTTACTCTCGTACTCATCTGCTCTCTTGTTGGCTTCACTCTTATTCGCTTGTTAGTGACCTGTACAATGCCTCCAAAGCATAGTGGCGATTTTCTGATGGCAGTGCTGCGAAGAAGAGGAAAGCCATCATCATGAATATTCAAGTTGAAATAGCAAAAACGCTTGGAAAAGGGAGAAAGTGCAAAGAACATTGGCCGCTCACTGGGGTAGCTAGTTGGACCGTGGCGACCATCATTAGGGATAATGATCACATCATTGAACATGTGAAAGGTTCTGCTCCTATGATATCCACTGTGATTACTAAGCAGTGTAGTGGCCTTATGATCGAAATGGAGAGGTTATTAGTGCTTTGCCTGGATGACCAGCATCGATGGCGTGTTCCAGTGAGCCTCATGTTGATACAGGAAGAAGCTAAAAGATTGTTTGATGCCATGAAAAGAGAAAAGGGGGGAAGGGAGTGAAAGTGAAAAGTTTGTGGCCAGTAGGGGTTGGTTCAATCATTTTAAAACTTGCTAATTTGCATAACCTGAAGGTGCAAGATGAATATGCTGGTGGTGTTGAGAATGCAGAAAAAGTTTACCAGTGTGTTAGCAGAAATAATTAAGGAGGGGGTTACCGTGCTCAACAAGTGTTTAACGTACAACGTCAAGGAGAAGACAGCATCAGGTCATAAAGTCAGCAAGGAGAGACTGACTTTGATTTTGGGGACTAATGCTGCAAGAGACTTCAAGCTGAAGCCCTTGGTTTACTTTGCAGAAAATCCAAGGGTGCTCAAGGGAATTTGGAAGGGTCAACTGCCTGTCATCTAGAAGTCCAACAAGAAGGCTTGGATAACCCTCCAGTTTGCCAGAAGTGGAGATGTACTATGCTTCCAAGGTTCTGCCCTTTACGATGCACCTGGTCACCCTTTCCATTTGGATGACTTTCATCCTAGTGTAAAGGTGGTTTACCTTCCATCTAATGCCACTTCCCTATTACAGCCAATGGATCAGGGGGTCATTGACTCTTCCAAGGCTTACTACCTCCGAAGGACAATTGCTATGGCTCTCAGGGCAACTGAGAAGGACAAGAACTTGACTCTCAAGGAATTCTGGAAATCGTACAATATTCTTCAGGCTGTGAAGAATATTGCTGATTCTTGAGAGGAAGTTAAGAAGAACTTGAATGGGGTATGGGAGAAACTGTGCCCCCAGATTATTTTAGCATTGGTAGGGGACCTAGGTGTATCCTGACTTATGATGAAAACTGGGTTACGACAGCTGTCAGGAGCAGAACTCTGTCGTAACTCAGGGACCCCTAGTAGTTATTTCTTTTAGTAATTTTTTTCTCTTAGTAGGAATTTGCATTCCTGGATTATGCTTCCCTTTAAGCATTGCTGAGGAATAGAATATGCTTCTCTATTCCTTACTATCTAATGTTTTAACTATAGCAATTCCAGAAAGTATACAGTTGAAGTACTAGAGTACTAAAACTAGATAACAATGACTAAATGCAACTACAAATTGATGCTTTAAGTTGTACACTGAGACAAGAAATTAATTAATTATCATTAGCTTAAGATATTTACATAAATTTAAAGAACACATGTAATACTGAAAGAGATTGTGATTACTGTAAACAAGTGCAAGTAAATACTATTAAAATGTGCAGTGTTCGAGCTGGTATGTTTGAGGTGCTGTAGACCAAGATTACAGTACCTTGATTGTAAGTTTGGATGCTATATTTTAAATGACCAGAAGAGCATTAACCCTCTCGCGCACTATAAGTTTTAATAAGTTTTGTCTTCCGTGCACATTTGTGAACTGTCTCTGGCTGGCAGTTTTTAGCGAGCCGAGATATCTTATTTCTCAGCTATTTTCCTCCCCCAAACATACATTCATCATTATACACAGTATATTAATGACTTCGTTATTTGTTGTAGTTTTGTATGAATCAATAAAAAGAGAAACAATAATTTATAGGACCGTTTATGGACATAGAATAAAGTGTGCATAAAGAGACGTACGGTCTGAGTGATGAGTGAGGGAGATGGAAACTGTTATTGTTTTATGCCTCGCCCTCAAAGCCACGTCAGTGGAGAGCGTTGCTAATTAGTTCATTCGGGACAGAGTGAAGATACTTGAGCTCAACCAAAAAATGACACATTAGCATGAATGTAACTATATGAAAATAATTTTTTTGTTCAAATGGAGGCCAATGGCATCATGGTGCATATAGGCCCTAAAAATGTATACACGCCTCTGGCGTCACCATGGTCGAGAGGGTTAATACTTATTCAAGGACATCTGTCTGTAAACTCCCAAACATAAAAAAGAACACAGACTTGCAGATTTGTTTTGAGTAGGATGATAATCTCATGAGTTGGAAGGTAATCAAATCTACTCATCCATATAAGGAATGGATCACTTTTTTTTTTTTTTAGGCCACCCAAGGATGGGTGGAATGGGTCATGGAGGACCTGTAGGGAGGGGGCCAGCCAGCACAGGGCCCCCCAAAAAAATCTCATTATGCAATGCCTGAATGTAAAACACATTCTACTCACTCTATATACGGTGAGCACCAGGCATGGAACGAGCATGGTAGCAGTGAGCACTTGTACTCTCACCACACTCATAACAGGCCAACACTTGAAGTTTTACTTGAAGGATTAGTGCCTTTCTCACTCTTCTGGGAGTGGAAGCACTGCCACAGTCTTTTCCTGGGCGTTTATTGGCCATAATAGATACATATATAAAAATTTGCAACAAACACAGGAAACACAAACCTTACCATAAAAACATTTAGAACAAGCAATATATATACACACAGTATGCTGGGTAAAGAGACACTGAAGCACAAGGGAGTATGGGGGAAAAGTGCCTCCAAGGCGATCATTTATTTACTAGAATGAAAAAATTTTTCGCGAGCGCCTTACTCGCATATTTCGTATTTTTTTTACAATTATTTTTTGGAGGCGTTATTCCAATTTCGCGTATTATAGAAACACGTAAAAAGCAAGTTGACTGTAGTTGGCTGTTAGGTCACCGATGTTCGAATTAAAACTCGAAAGCTTTCAGTGGTTAACATACGCTTCCAATTTTAGTTTCCAATGCAGTAAAATTTTGGAAGAGTGGTGTCAAGCATAACACTGTATAGCTAGGAACCACACAGCATCACTAGACAGCCTGAAAGCACAACAGTAGAGACTGAATCTCTCATCCTACTCTCTGCAGTATACTTCCAAGACATAAGCACTGGAGCATCTCAATTTAATAACCAATACATAAATTTCCCATAATGTAGTTACTAAACTTGTAATGAAACTCCTCTTGTTACAGTGATCACCTTATGTAGGCCTAATATTATTATGTGGGATTTGCTTAAGTGCCCTGTTTCAATTCTGATTGTTGCCATATATTTCATAAAGCTGGTATGAAGACTCACAAAGCATGCTTCAAATGAGAATTGGACATACAGTCCTGTTCTTAAATATATCATGTTGTACAAGCCTGTTTTGACATACATCACACTATACAGTCTTGTTCTTAATCAAACCATACACCCATGCTAATATACATAATATTATAGAGACATGTCCTTAAATACATCATATATTAAAGCTCTGAACTTTATACATCATACTCTACAGTTCAATTCATACATATGGCATACTAAACAGCCCTGCTCTTACATAAATCATACTCAACAACCAGGTTCTTAAACCCATCATACTGTATAGTCCAATTCTTAAATATATCATATGGTGTGTACGAATTTTTAATTAATTTATACCACAAAGCCTAGTTCTTAAATATATCATACAGCAGTTCTGTTGTTAATCACATCATACTGTCCAGCCTAGTTCTTACATACATCACGATGATCAACCCAGATTTTTATTACATTAAACTGACTAACGTAAGTCTTAAATACACATCATACTGTCCAGCCCAGTTCTTACACACTTCATGATGTTCAACCCAGTTTTTAATTACATTAAACTAAATAATGTAAGTCTTAAATACATCACACTGCACAGCTATTCTTAAGTACACCACACTGTACAGCCTGCCATTTTGCTACATTACTCAGTGCAGCCCTGTTCATAAGCATATCATACAATTCTCGTATTACTCTACAGTATCTAAATATCTTGTGCACTCATTATTAACATACATATAAACACTTATAACTCATACATGACTCACGACTAAATCTTTCATTAACAATCTTCTAGATGACAAAATCATAGATAGATACTTACGCATCAAGTAGTTCTACATCAGTGGCTTGCAATATGTTAAGATAAATGCACTTGCTCACCAACTTTTTGGAATATTTAGCCATTAATCTGAAAATTAAAGAAAAAAGAAATAAGTATCATTAAGGTCTCCTGATTTTTGTTATAAAAACGGGATCTTCAAAATTACAGTACAGTATATTAAATTCCTACCATATAGGCAGTTCATGCATGCATAATAAGCATGGTTGTACAGGGTATTTCCTATTGTATTTATTTGTAAAGCACAACCTCTATAGTGTATATCTGAAATTTGGTTCTTATATCAAGCAGAAGAAACCATGAACAGTTTACTTGTGCACAAGCACACTTTTTTACCAGAAATTAGGGGTCAACCACTTGGAGTACTGTTTTCAAAGGGATCAAACTTATCCTTGACAAAACTCTAATTATGGACTAATAGGAACCAGATATCTATAGTAAGGAATAATACAACTAAAGAAACCGCGTTTGAAAGAGTGGAGTGCAACTCATGTCATTTAAAGCAAGGAAGTGAAATATGAATATAAAAATGCAGAGCCATATCATTAAACCACTTTAACATCCTGAAAAAATTTGTTTAACATTTATGAATGGTGTTTATTTGGACAAGTGTGCATGAGTGACACAGTAAGTGTTGTGGTATTAATGTGCATATCAATGTGGTGAGTAGAGTGATTTGATATATGAAGACGAGTAATTATGTTGCAGTTGCTGATTATGTAAAGGAAACTATAACATTCACCAAAGACCAGTTGAAAACCGTAAAAAAATTTAATTTCCATGTACAAGCTGAAATCTGTGATGATCAGATATAGCCTAGTATTAGGTTGTATTATGGCAAGGAAGAGAACCTTGTAAAACCAGTCTAGTTTCACATGAGGTGTATGAATTACTTGTAATTTTTCTGGACACAATAAACAGAGTTGACTTTTACATGAGATTAACTATTACATGATCATACATTATATGATAATACTGCTATGAAAAGTTTCATAGCTTGGAATCATTAAATTCAAGAAGGACGATTATATCAGATCACATACTACATTGCTATGATCAATGTGATCAACTTAATATAAAAAAGGTACAGAAGGAAAGCAATAAACAATAATACATATGGAGTCTATATTAGCCCCAACTTTTATCCTTAAAGATAAAAAACATAAAATGGGTAAAATAAAAGATTCTTAAGTCTTAAAAGACAATAAACATGAAATGAACAAAACAAGATGTCCTGGAACAAGAGGAAACAAATCAACCTCTAATACAATGAAAACAGCCAAGAAAATTACAGGTCTATAGGAATACAGGCTATGTGAATAAGGCCAAAGCAGTTCTTAACACAAATAAGAAATAATTATACTTCTATGCCAAGACATATAACATAAATATTAAATTTTCCTGATGAATTATATAATGCTAACTAATTTAAAAGTAGCTTGTGATGCCATCAAACAAAACTAAGCCACTATATTTTCTCCACAACAACCAAACATTAGAATTAAAATTGTAAACAAAACATTTTTTTAATGGATCCATTTTGAATGCTGGCTCTGAGCAGTTTGTGGTTAAACTACAAAGTAAAAAGAAAAGTTAGATAAATCCATTCTTCTAAACATTCTTCACATGGAGTTACTTCTTGTAAGAATGAAGTTGCTAACTAATCAATCTTACTTAATCACGGAGGTCATAAATTGTTGGGAAGGTACAGGGTGAAACCAAAACATTATGCACTATCTTGCGTTACAACTAGTCCCCATTCGAATAGTGGTGGCCACAGAAATGCCAAATTTGGGGAATTAAGGCTGGATGCCCTTTATGACACCCCGCATTGGGATCAAACCCACATTAGCTACTTTCCGACTTGTGAACTCTTTACCACTGAGCTGCTGCAGCAGCCCTCCAGTGTTGACCTATCCATGGTTTTCAAAATTTATCTGCAAATAAAGAAAATTATCCTTTGATCACACTAGGATTTCGAATCTTTTTTAGGTGGAACTTGAAAGTTTGCATTAACTACTACTGATGAAATAATATCTCTGTAGCAGAAAGTATTCTCTCTCTTGCCCTCCTTATATACTAAATATATACACTTCTGAGTTTCATCATAACAA
Organism: Halocaridina rubra; assembly: GCA_037179515.1. Lineage (NCBI taxonomy): Eukaryota > Metazoa > Arthropoda > Malacostraca > Decapoda > Atyidae > Halocaridina > Halocaridina rubra. The sequence goes on from JAXCGZ010013706.1 coordinate 16,334, forward strand.
TTCTGCAAGAATGTGATTAAGTAGAAAGTAAGCCCTTTGGGTAAAAGAACTAATGTGTAATTCTAAAATACATTCAGCCCTTGCTTTAAAGACTAGGGGAGACCCTGGTCTGATAACTCCAATTGTCCGTTGTTTCCGAATTGGGATCCGCAGTGGCAAGAGCTTCATTACAATACGAAGAGGAATAACACTTTTAATGAAGCACTACATCAAGCACAACATTCAAGGTTACAATGTAAAATATTGTACTCTGTAAATATAATAAATTCAACATTACTATTTTTGAGAGAGCAAGATTGATTGATTCAGTAACCCTTAGGTATACTCATTAATAAATTTCTCTTATACGTTCTTTATAAAAAACGTATACATGGGGGCTTTATTATTATTATCATTATTATCAATGTTATTCTAATTAAAGTTTTCATTACTATTATTATTGGGAGACAAGGCAAACATCAGCCTCTCTCTCTCTCTCTCTCTATAGAGGCAGCCTTTGCCACAACTGAAAAATTCTAAAACTGCTTCTCCAAATTCTATCCATTGTTTCTGAAATCCATTAAATAGTGACCTGACGTATTTGTAACCTTCATAACTAGATTAAAACTCTTTATTCTCACATAAAGTCCTCCCTCGTTTATCGTGGGGTTTCGGTTCTGGGATCGGCCGCAAAAGGTGAAAAACCGCAAAGTAGGAGCACCATATTGAATTTTTTTTTTTAAATGATTGTGAAATCAGGACGGGCCAAAAATTATAAAATAAAACAGCCTTTACCGGGCCTGGGCACGAAGAATACATAAAGTGGAGAGAAACAGAGATGGAGAGTGTAATGGCCTGTCAGATGTGAAGGGATTATAAAAGATGTGTAATGAATATCCAATTCTCTGCTGGGTTTTAATATACCGCTGCATTACTTTCATGATGTCTATTCCAAAAATTCTCCTTAGACTATTATTATTATTATTATTGGAGACAATAATTTTCCAATAATGATGATTGTGGAGATTATTATTATTACGAATTTGTCATTAAACCATTATTTTTACAATAAATACTGTAGTTTTGGTTGAATGAACAAGAGTTAATTAAAGATCTCTTCTCTCTCTCTCTCTCTCTGTCAATGTTTTTCCCCATTTATTGTCATCTTTCATTTCTCTTTCTTATATTTATTATAGGTATTTTACATTTATTTTTACCTTCACTGTATAAACCCTCCCTGCACTGTTAACAAACCACCCTTTACTATATTAATATGAACGTGATATGATGATGATTGAAAAAACAATAAGAACAAACAGCAAACAAACTTTCGATATAATATCGTCAGGGAAATAGTGTGTAGAGAATATATATATATATATATATATATATATATATATATATATATATATATATATATATATATATATATATATATATATATATATATATATATATATATATATATATATATATATATATATATATATATATATATACTGTATTTCATTTAAGTTTCCCATGTACAGTATGATATACGTTTTCTTTGAACGAATTGTATAAGATTTCTTTTTCACTCAGCTGACACTATATATGTTAAGATTTCGTGCAGATAGATAGAATAATGTTTAAAACCAAGGAATATTAATAATACAATAATCATGAAAATTAGATAAACCCCAAACAAAGCAAGAGAGAGAGAGAGAGAAATCTAATAATAAATTTCCCTCCATTTTAAATTTACTCTCTGACTTCATTTCCTGATGGAACTTTAAAATGATGCATCCATTTGCCATCAAAGTCTATTTGCCATCAAAGTACAGAAGAAATCAAATGAGAGAGAGGAAATGAAAGATGTCGACAATAAATGGGGAAAGACGTTGAGAGAGAGACTACTGTAGAACGGAACGGAAATCAGTTAAGCGGGACACACAAACACACGTACATACAAACACACACACACTGGGAAAGAGGCAAGAAGGTTAAATGATGAAAGAAATGAAGAACAGAAGAAAAATTTTCGTTACAGAGTTCTTCCAGACAAAGGGGAGATAAAGAAGATAATGACAGAAGATCAGGGGATGGGGCCTCATTAAGATTGTTATACACAAATGCTGATGGATTAGCTGGTAAGGCAGTAGAATTAAAAGATAGGATTCACAACAGTAAGGCAGATATAGTAGCAATTACAGAGACTAAGTTGAGTGAGGACATAAACAGTGTCACAGTTTTTCCTAAGGGCTTCAGAATACTAAGGGTTGAAAGATCTGAGAGGACTGGTGGAGGGATAGCACTGCTCATAAGTGAAAGGATTCAAGTTGAAGAAATAAACTTGGCTATAGAAAGTGAGTTCAAGGAATTTCTTGTTGCTCGCATAAATACTGGGTCAGAGAGCATTATAATAACTGTTGTATACAACCCACCAAGGAACCAAAATAGGCTTGAAGTTTATGAGGAAAGTCATATAGGTACTATTGAAGTCATAAACTCAGTTGTTAACATGGCACGGGAAAAAAAATGTAGGATTTTGATTATGGGAGACTTTAATCATAAAGAGATAGATTGGATAAATCTTGACCCACACAGTGGTGAGGACTCATTCGGGGCAAGATTCCTAGATTGCGTACAAGGGAATTTCCTACACCAACATGTAATGGAACCAACAAGGGCCAGGGGTGGGGATGAGCCATCACTACTTGATCTAGTCTTCACAGATAGTGTGTTGGATATTGAAAAAATTGAGTATGAACCACCAATGGGAAAGAGTGACCACTGTGTGTTGTTGATGGAGTATATCATTGAAGATATTCTTCCTGAGAGTAGAGGCACTGAGGACATGAGGAGGAACTATCCGAAAGGAGATTACATCAAAATGAATGAGCTTTTTGCAGTTATTGACTGGAGAACCTTATTTTACAACAAATCTGTACAAGAAATGTATGACATCTTTTGTGAGAAATATGGGAAGATAGTAGATTGCTGCATACCTGTCACCAAAGTAGGTGTAATTCATGCCAGAGAGAAATGGTTCGATAATGGGTGTAAAAGAGCTAAGGAGTGGAGAGACAAATGCTGGAAAGGTATAGGAGGAGAAAAAACATAAATGCCTGGCAAACCTACAAAAGAGCAAGAAATGACTACCTAAGTAAAAGGAGAGAGGCAGAGAGAGACTATGAGAGGGACATCACCAGGAAGGCTAAAGAAAATCCCAAGCTTTTCCACAGCTTTATCAGAGGAAAACTGGAGGTAAAAGAACAGGCTTTAAGGCTAAAGAGAGCGGATGGAAGCATCACTGAGACGGATGAAGAGATCTGCAAAGAATTGAACAAGGAGTTTCAGTCAGTATTTACGGTAGAAAATACCCCACCCCCTCAGATTGCAGTGACAGAAGCTCAAGGGCCGGTATTGGAGAACATCAACCTTACAGCCACAGAGGTATGCAAAGCGCTGATGGATTTAGATGTCATAAAGCTACAGGTCCTGATGACATATCCCCTCATGTGCTTAAAAAATGCGCAAACACAATATCAGTGGCACTAAGTATCATATTTAAGGAGTCACTGGAGTCGGGGGAGATTCCAAGATGCTGGAAACAAGCAAATGTGATACCTATCTTCAAAAAGGGAAGGAGGGATACGGCTCTGAACTATAGACCAGTTTCCTTGACCAGCATAGTTTGCAAAGTTATGGAGAAACTACTAAGGAAACATATCTCTCTTCACTTGGAATCCTTCAACTTTTTGTCAGTGAGGCAACATGGCTTCAGAGAAGGTAGATCAACAGTAACAAACTTATTAGAATTTTATGATGAGGTAAGCCAAATCTTACAGGAAAGAGAGGGCTGGGCAGATTGCATATTCCTAGACTTCCAGAAAGCGTTTGACACTGTTCCACATGGGAGACTTATTAGGAAGCTGCAATCAATGGCTAGAATAGGTGGAAATGTTTTGGAATGGATAAAAACTTACTTAGAAGGAAGGGAACAGAGGGTTAGAGTAAGACACTCAGTGTCTGAATGGAGAAGAGTTAGTAGTGGAGTTCCACAGGGTTCAGTTTTAGGGCCACTTTTGTTCCTTGTATATGTAAATGACCTACCAGAGTCTGTAAATTCATTCATGAATATGTTTGCAGATGATGCAAAGATTGTGAAGAAAGTAAAAAACGAGAACAATGGTAGAGAACTTCAGGAGGATCTAAATAATCTGCATGAGTGGTCAGAAAAGTGGCTAATGAAATTCAATACTTCAAAATGCAAGGTAATGAGAATGGGTACAAGTGCAAGAAGGCCCAAGCTTGACTACTCGGTGGCTGGAGTACAACTTCAAGAGACAGAAAATGAGAGAGATCTAGGAGTAAACATACTGGCAGATTTGTCTCCAGAAATACATATAAATGGCATAGTAAGGGCAGCATATGCATTCTTATCAAATGTAAGGGTAGCCTTCAGGCACATGGACAAGGAAATGTTCAGAAATATTTATGTAACCAATGTGAGGCCAAAACTTGAATATGCAGCCCCCTTTTGGAATCCGCACTTGAAAAAGCACATAGCTAAGCTTGAAAAAGTTCAAAGACATGCCACGAAACTGGTGCCAGAAATACGCAATCTCAGTTATGATGAGAGGCTGAGGGAATTAGACTTACCATCACTCGAAGCTAGAAGAGTGAGGGGGGATATGGTGACAGTCTTTAAATTCCTTCATGGTTATGATAGAGTGGATAGGGATCGATATTTTGATATGGCTGGCTCTAGAACTAGAGGTCATAGTTTGAAGCTTCGTAAGAAAACTTCTTTGCAGGATGTAAGGAAATACTTTTTCAGCGTAAGAGTAGTTGATAATTGGAAGTCGCTAAGCGAGGAGGTAGTTAATGCTATCTCAATCCATAAGTATCACTAAGTATAAAATGGAACCGATCGGGAGACGGGAAGATACGAGCTTTGGGCTCTTTCCCGTAAAAACAATTAGGTAATCACAATTAGGTAATACCCCGTGTGACGACGCCCATCGTGTACCTAAACACTATAACCCCCAACAATTCCCTCCACATTCTCTCTCTCTCTCTCTCTCTCTCTCTCTCTCTCTCTCTCTCTCTCTCTCTCTCTCTCTCTCTCTCTCTCTAACATTCTATTCTACCCAACCACCCAAACTCCCTTTGTCCCAGCCAACTGGGGAGGGGCACTCTACACAGTTATGTAAGTAAATAAACCAATAGATGTACAAACAATGATGAGCCCTTAATAACAATAATACTAATAATAATAACAATAATAATACTATAATAATAATAATAATAATAATAATAATAATAATAATAATAATAATAATAATAATCCTCTTCTTCGTCTACATCTTTTCCCACTTTTATGTGGGGTTGATGTTTCTGGCCAGTTTTCTCCATTTGTTTCTGTACCACACCTCATCACCCAACAAACCTTTAGACCTCAGGTCGTCATTGATGTAATCCATCCACCTACGCTTTGGTCTCCCTCTCCTTCTCCTACCCTGTATATCCATTTCCATCACCCTCCCAACATACTGTTCATCCCTCCTAACGACATGACCATACCATATTAGTCTACTTTCTTGTATCTTATCTGATATTTCTCTAACTTTTGAAGTACCTCTAATTACCTCGTTTCTTATCTTATCGCTTCTTGTCACCCCACACATCCATTTCAACATCCTCATCTCTGCCACATCCAGCTTTTTCTCTTGTGTCTTCTTTATTTCCCATGTCTCTGCTCCTTACATCATCGCAGGTCTCACAACTGCCTTATGCACTTTACCCCTCAACTTAATCCCTATTCTCCTGTCGCACAGCACCCCCAGACACTTTCTTCCAGTTCTTCCATCCCGCTTGTATTGTGGGTTATTTCTCACTCTAGGCCACCATCCTCTGCTACTGTTGATCCCAAATACTTGAACTTTTCAACTTTTTTCAACACTTTCCCCTGCAAATTGACCTCCCCATCCTCATCATCTCTCAACCTCAAGTACTCTGTCTTCTTCCTGCTGATTTTCAGTCCTCTATCCTCCATCACTCTTCTCCACTCCTCAAGCTTCTCCTCCACTACCCCTCGTCTGTTGCTACACAGTACAATGTCATCTGCAAAGAGCATACACCATGGAGACTGATCTCTAATACCCTGGGTTACTACATCCAAGACCAGATCAAATAGATATGGACTCAAAGCAGGCCCTTGATGCAGACCAACATTTACTGAGAGACTTTTCGTCAAGCCCACACTGCTCTTAACATTTGCCTCTGCCTTGTCATACATATCTTGGATGATTCTTACATATTTCTCGGGGACTCCCTTTTCTCTAATACATCTCCACACCTCGTATTATTAGACCTATCAAAAGCCTTCGACAGTGTAAACCATGAAATTCTTTTAAGTAAATGTATTAATTTAAATATTGATCCAAGCTGGTTTAGCGAGTATCTATCTAATCGTAAACAGTCCATACGTCTTAACAACATTATCTCTGTGCCAAAAAATGTATCATTTGGTGTTCCACAGGGATCAGTACTTGGTCCTATCCTCTTCTCCATTTACGTAAATGATCTATCTTCTTTCATTTCTGACTGTCTAGTCGTACAATATGCAGATGACACTCAACTAGTCCTTAGTGGTGATATTAATAATCTCCCAGAGCTAACTTTAAGAGCAGAAAACACTCTGTCAAAAATTAAAACCTATTTCCAAGAAATTGGGCTGTTAATTAACGAAAGTAAAACACAGTGCATATTTATTGGTTCAAGGTTCCACATAGCACAAATTCCAGAAAACACAACAATTAATTTTTGCGACAATATTATCACACCTAGCAAAACAGTCAAAAACCTAGGAATTCACTTTGATAACCACATGTTGTTTGATTCCCACATAGATAAAGTATGCAAAAAGGTTACAGGAACATTAATGTACTTATCACGTATAAAAGACAATTTTGAGACTACCACTCAAATAACTGTTGTTGAATCTCTAGCCCTAAGTCACATTAATTACTGCACAACTGTTTGGGGAGCTACCACTAAGACTCAGATAAACAGAATACAGAAGCTTATTAATTTTGCAGCTCGAGTTGCCCTGGGAGGAATAAGAAAATATGACCACATCACACCAGCTCTCAATAAACTTGGGTGGCTGCGGGCAGAAAATAAGGTCGCTTATGCTATTTATGTTTTTGTATTCAAAATTTTGGACCATCATTATCCTAGCTGGCTATTTGATTCAAAAACAGTCAGGGATATAAGGGGAACCAACACAAGACAGAGCAGTGAGCTCTTTATTCACAGAACAAACACAGAAGCAGGTTCAAAGATGATCACTATCAAAGGGCCACCACTCTGGAATAATATTCCAGAGTATCTTAAGAATGCATCCTCTTTCACAGCTTTCAAAGGCAAACTATATAGTTTTCTTTTGGACAAATAGTTGCTGCTCATTAAGAACTAATTATTCTCATTGTAAGGAAACAAATATGGAAATGATGCCGATAATAACGATCCTGTATCTAGTGGCATACTTACTACTTTATTATTAACATTATTGTAACATTTTTATTACAGCATTATTATTTTCTATGAAAGCTACATTTAATAAAACTATATGTCTAACCCTCTTATTTGTTAGTTTAATTACATGTCTACTTATAAGTTACTATTAATGTTGAATAACCATTGTACGAAATGGAAATAAATGTTTTTGTTTTGTTTTTTGTTTGTTTTTGTACTCGATCATATGCCTTTTCCAGGTCAATAAAGACATATGCAGTCCTTTCTGTTTCTCCCTATGCTTTTCCATCATTTGTCTCAAGGCAAATACGGCATCCACTGTCCCTCTTCCAGGCATGAAGCCAAACTGTTTATCCCCAATTGTCGTTACCTCTCTTGAGTCTCCTCTCTATGATCTTCTCCTATATCTTCATGGTATGACTTAACAACTTTATACCTCTATAAAGGTTAAGTCATACATCTACCCGGCTTGGGATCGGCACCAAGTTGAGGCTGGCTTGCCCCCCTCAGTGGCTGGGTTAATAATTATAATAATAATAATAATAATAATAATAATAATAATAATAATAATAATAATAATAATAATCTCCACAATCATCATCAAAGGAAAATTATTGTCGCCAATAATAATAATAATATCTAAGAAGAATCTTTGGAATAGACATCATGAAAGTAATGCAGAGGTATATTAAAACCCAGATGAGAAGTGAATATTCATTACACATCTTTTATAATCCCTTCACATCTGACAGGTCATTACACTCTCCATCTCTGTTTCTCTTTACTTTATGCATATTTCGTGCCCAGGCCCAATAAAGGCTGTTTTATTTTATCATTTTTTGGCCTGTCCTGGTGTCACAATCATTATTATTATTATTATTATTATTATTATTATTATTATTATTATTATTATTATTATTGTTTCTCCCCCAAAAGAAAAATCCACGATGCACTGAATTGGCGATATAGCGAGGGAACACTGTATTTCATTAACTCCAGTTATGACTAAATCATATGATACAATAATCTAATGTTTTAGTACTGATATCTGAGTTTCTCAATTGAAATGTGATAATACACTAGCTTTTTTTTTTGAGTGGTCATCTGAGAAAAATCCTACAATTATTTTTTACTGCAGTTAATATTGCAATTTTTATTCTTTGGTGAGAGTATACTTTTCATTTGACATTTGCTTATTTATATTGAAAAATTATTAAGTATAATTATGGAGATTTAAACCATTCTATAAATCAGAAGTTTTTTAGTAATAAAATTAATCATGCAATACATATATCCACTGTATATAAATACACACAAATATAAGAACATATATAGGGAGTACAGTAGAAAACAGTATATGTGTATATAGAGAGAGTGAGAATTTGCCTCTTCTACGATTTGTGTCATTTTTTTTTATTCTGTAGACAAAGGTTATTTTTAAGTGATTTGTTTATGTACAATCAAAAAGGTCTAAAAAATAAAATTATGAATATTAACATCAATTCATAACTCAACTAATTTATATCTATGACAAATTTTTCCTTATTAAAATTTAAGTTCCCCCCCATATTTTAGTTATTCTACAAACATGCCTTCAAGTAAAAAGTCTTAATCCTCTCGCGCACGGTGACGCCAATGGCGTAAATACATTCTTAGGACCTGAGTGCACCGTACACCACTGCTTCCAATTGAATAAATATATTATTTTTAAATAATTATATTCACTCCAATGATGTAATTTTATAGCTGAGCATAAGTTTCCTCACACTCTCCCGAATGAACTAATTAGCAACCCTCTTCACTGACGTGGCTCTGGGGGCAATGCATAAAGCAAAGGCAGTTTCCGTTTCCCTCACTCATCAGGTACGTCTCTTTATGCGCACTTTATTCCATGTCCATAAACATACCAATGAATTATTGTTTCTCTTGTTTTATTGATTCATGAAAAACTACAACAAATAACGAAGTCATTGATATACTATGTGTAATAATAAATGTAGGTTTGGGGGAGGAAAATAGCTGAGAAACGAGATATCTCAGCATGCTAAAAAAAACTGTCAGCCAGACAGGATTTCACAAATGAGCATGGTAAATAAAACTATTTGAACCTTCTGGTAAGCGAGAGGGTTAATAAACACTGTTTGACAGTGATGGACATAAATGCAATTTAGTGACGTAGGGAAGGTAATTTTAGCAGAACATGACAGTATATTTTATATATCTCTGTGCACCCATTCATATTGTGCCTCTATATATATCTCTCAACTGAAAATGCTTTAACATAGCATAGATCATATTCAAGGACATAACTCGAGTATCACTATTTTACTTCCTTAAATGTAATTTGTTACATGAACTTAGAACAACTATTTGCCACAGTACTTCATAGGGCAATAATAAAGGGAATACTTGCTTTTCAAAAAAAAAAACATAAAGGTTACAGAAAGCTCCACAAACAAAAACTAGTTCAATTTACAAACAAGCCTGTAGTGAATGAATGAAGCTGTTTTCCTATTCATTAATATTTTTTGAAATATATAAGCAATTATAATGAAACACAATATTCTTTGCAAATAAGATTCAGAATTCTTGGAAAAAAGAAGCATTCTGCATTCTTTACTTCCCAAACAGAAAACGGTGACAGAATCTAAGTTTCAATATAACGGAAAAGCCTAATTTATGGAGGTAAAGGCAAATTGGAAAGTGACTCACACACATATGATCCCATCATGGGGCATAAGGAAGGGATTCCAGCATTAATTCACCAGCTCAAACATGTCTGCAAGCACCCTCATCTAAATGGGGTAGATTGTGACATTGAAAACCGTGTCTTACATTTATATATTTGTGTTCAAAACATTCCCATGATATATGCTAGTCTGGTGCAAGCAGATATCATTGAAGCATTTGTATCTTTTAAGCAACAAGGTCATGGATTGCATCAATGAGGCATGAAAAAATAAATACAAACTATGAAGATCATAGAGAAAATTTCTTCTTCTCTTTTAAGGAAAACTTCAAAGATTTTGAAAAAGGCTTTGCAAAATGAAACAAGACTAGTAACAAAAATTGGCTTATAAGAAATTGATCTATATATTGTTAGGTTGAAGAGTCGTTATTACGACACGCAGAAAAACTTGGTACTTACCACTCATAACATAGCTGATGCTAAGCAACTAATAGAATTATGTGAGAACAAATAATAATAATTACTTATACACCTTATTCTTGGAATAACGCGGAGATAGGTTCTCAGAAGTGACGGGTAAATCAAAAATCGCGTAAAAAAAACGAGTCATTTTCCATAGGAAACAATGATAATGGGCATAGCTCGCTCAACAACCGTCGATAGACACACTACAGTGATCCTTCGTTTATCGCGAGGGTTAGGTTCCGGGACCCGTCGCGAGAGAGGAATTTTCGCGAAGTAGGATCACCCTATATGTACATAGATATTTTACATTGATTTTTACGTTTACACATTATAAACTGCATAAACCCTAACTGTACTGTTAACAAACCACCCTTTACTTCATAAATAACAGCATGCAAGCGTAAATTTATATGAAAGTGATAGATAAATTTACTGTGAATGAGGTGGTAATGACATGACATACTCATGTACATAGGTATTTTACAATTATTTTTACGTTTACTGTATAAACCCTCCTAGCACTGTTAAAATACCACCCTTTACTTTATAAATAACAGCATGCAACGTAAATTTATATGTACGTGATAGGTAAACTTACCGTGAATGAGGTGGTAATGACGTTTGTAGACGCCAGAGGAAATTATTCCGCAGCCAATAACAGCTTTAAGCTGTTATTCATTGAAGCCAAAATAACGGCCGATATCCGTAAACCTTTTTCCTTCTTTCAGTATATCTAAGAGTTTCACCTTATGTGTTATGGTTAACATCTTCCTTTGCCACTTAGGCTCACTACCAGAAGCCTTAGAAGATGAAGGATGCTTGGGAGGCATTGCAAAGGTTGAAATACGCGAGTAAAAAAATCACAAGCAAAACGTATTAATAAGCACAACGTGAACGGCACACACGTGAGTTAGACTGAACGAGTGAGGTGAGACAATGGAAGATGGTGGGAGAACCAAACTTCAATGAAAAAGCCAATCAGACCCCATGATACAGAACATACAGAAAAACAATTCTGTGATTCGTCGTCTCTCGCTCTTTCAGCCAATAGCATTCCATGAACTATCTCGCGTAGGTGCGAGCCTTTGTCCGAAATGCTGATACCGGTATCGTATTTTACATGGTGCAATACTGTTTTGGCAGTTGTGAGACCAGCGTTGCTGTACTGAGCGGAGACGTGGCCGGTGAAAAAGGTTCAAGAAAGGAAGATAGATGTCGCAGAAATGAGAATGCTGAGGTGGATGTGTGGGGTGACTAGGGAGGACAGGATACGAAATGACCGGATCAGAGGTACAGTGAAGGTGGTGGAGGCGTCGGCGAAAGCGCAGGAGAGGAGATTACAGTGGTTCGGTCATGTGAAGCGGAGAGAAGAAAACTACGTGGGTGTGAGAGTGATGGAGATGGACGTGGAGGGCAGACGTAGACGAGGAAGACCTAAACTACGGTGGAAGGACCGACTGAAGGAGGATCTCAGAGAGAGACAGCTGGAGGAGGAGCAAGTGATGGACCAGAACCAGTGGAGACGACTAGTGAAGAGATGCGACCCCATATGAAAATGGGAACGCAAATAGAGGAAGAAGATTCTTAGGCTAAGAAATACGTTTTTTTTAGCAATAAAATCATGAAACTACTGGAAATTTTAATATATGCTAGCTCACGTAGGTGCGACCCCAATACATTGTACGCAATCGGACAGTATTTCACATGATGCAATACTGTGAGTTATATATCTAAATTAAAGCTTTTTACCAGTTTTTACTGTTTTATTACTCTTAGGCTAGGAACTACTTGTTTTATCAATAAAATAATGAAAATTTCAATATGTACTAGCTCACGTAGGTGTGACCCTTTCGTTTTCCGAAACGCTGATACCGGTATAGTATTTTACATGGTGCAATACCGTTAGAATTAGTTTTTTGCTATTTTTTACTGTTTTATTATTCTTAGGCTAGGAAATACATTTTTTTATCAATAAAATCATGAAACTACTGGAAATTTTAATATATGCTAGCTCATGTACATGCGACCCTTTGCGTTTTCCGAAACGCTGATACCGATATCGTACTTTCTATGGTGCACAGTTACATGTTCAAATTTATGCTTTTTTACTATTTCTTATTGTTTTATTATTCGTAGGCTGGGAAATAAATTTTTTTTATCAATAAAATAATGAATTTTTTTTTTCAATAAAAAAATGAAAATACTGAAAATTTTTATTTTTTTTAGTATTTTAATATTTTTTAATATACCCATAAGAAACAAAAATTGCCAAAAAAAAATCGCGATACAGTGATTTCGCGAGGGAAGAATTGCGATAGAGAGAAGGATCACTGTATACCAAAACTATAAGATAAGTAAAACATATTTTATAAGTACATATCAAAGCAGAAAGACCTGTAGTTATTTATTTTAACATGCAAATAGTGTACAGTATAAAAGATATACAGATTAACTGTACAGTAAACAAATTAATGCAATCTATTATGCGGTGGGCAACAGGCATACACTGGGACGTGCATGGTGGCGGTGAGCACGAGGATGCAAACGTTTTGCCACCTCTGTATCAACTGAGGAACCCTCGCACGCTATTTCCCTGAAGATATTATATCGAAAGTTTGTTTGCTGTTTGTTCTTAATGCTTTTTTACATTATCTTCATAATATCCGATCGCATTAAGCGGTAGAAGGAGGAGGAGGATGCAGGAGAACAAACCCCTATTGGCACACGTTTTGCCATTTCTGTATCAGCTGATGCTTATCGCTACTCAGGCACAATATCTTACTCATAAAATATTTATTTACTCTATCTATTTGGGGTTTATCTAATTTTCAAGATTATAGTACATATTACATATTAATATTCCTTGGTTCTAAACATTATTCTATCTTCTTTACATATCGACAGTGCTGCATGAAATCTAAAGGTAAACAAAGTCAGCTGAGAGAAAAAGAAAACTATACAATTCGTTACAAAGAAACTTAAATGAATTATATACATTCTCTACTCGCTATTTCTCTGATGACATTATATTGAGAGTTTGTTTGCTGTTTGTTCTTAATGCCTTTTTTCAATTTTCTTCATAATATTCGATCACATAAAGCAGTAGAAGAGGGGAAGGATGCGGGAGAATGAACCTCTATCGGCAAACGTTTTGTTACACTTCCATATCAGCTGATGCACCCTCGCACATTATTTCCCAGACAATATTATATCAAAAATTTGTTTGCTGTTTGTTCTTAATGCTTTTTTTCACTTTTCTTCATTATATTCTATCGCATTAAATGGCAGAAGAGGAGGAGGATGCGGGAGAACAAACCTCTATCGGCAAACGTTTTGCCACTTCCATATCAGCTGATGCACCCTCGCACGCTATTTCCCTGACGATATTATATAGAAAATTTGTTTGCTGTTTGTTCTTAATGCTCTTTTTCAATTTTCTACATAATACAGGTACAGTGTTACCTCCCTTATCGCGGTAGTTTGGTTCGGGACCCGGCGCGAACAAGGAAATCCGCGGAGTAGGATCAGCCTATATGTACATAGATATTTTAATGTATTTTTACGTTTACACTGTATAAACCCCCCCTGTACTGTTAAAAACAACACCCTTTGCATTATAAATAACAGCAAGCAATGTAATTTTTTATGAAAGTTATAGGAAAACTTACCATGAATGAGGTGATGATGACTTGAAATACATAGGTACAGTATTTTACAATAATTTTTACGTTTACGTAAAATAGCAGCCAACATCCACAAACTTTTTTCCTTCTTTCAACATATCTAAGAGTTTCACTTTATCTACAATGGTTAACATTTTCCTTTGCCGCTTAGGCTCACTACAAGAAGCCTTAGAAGATGAAGGATGCTTGGGAGGCATTGCAAAGGTTAAAATATGCGAGTAAAAAAATCACAAGCAAAACGTATTAATAAGCACAACGTGAACGGCGCACACGTGAGTTAGACTGAACAAACCTTTGTCCGAAACGCTGATAGCGGTATCGTATTTTACATGTTGCAATACTGTTAGTATTTATGTTATTTACCATTTTTTACTGTTTTATTATTCTTAGGCTAAGAAATACGATTTTTATCAATAAAATCATGAAACTACTGGAAATATAGATATATACTAGCTCACGTAGCTGCTACCCCAATACATTGTAAGCTATCGGACACAAGCAAAACGTTTAATAAGCACAACGTGAACGGCGCACACGTGAGTTAGACTGAACGAGCCTTTGTCCGAAACACTGATAGCGGTATCGTATTTTATATGTTGCAATACTGTTAGTATTTATGTTATTTACTATTTTTTACTGTTTTATTATTCTTAGGCTAAGAAATACGTTTTTTTATCAATAAAATCATGAAACTACTGGAAATATAAATATATATGCTAGCTCACATAGCTGCGACCCCAATACATTGTACGCTATCGGACACTATTTCGCATGATGCAATACTGTGAGTTATACTGTACGCACGTATATCTAAATTTATGTTTTTTACTATTTTTTACTGTTTTATTATTCGTAGGCTGGGAAATAAATTTTTTTTATCAATTAGATAATGAAATAATTTTTTTCAATAAAAAAATTAAAATACTGAGAATTTTTTTTTTTTAATATTATAATATTTTTGCATATACCCAAAAATTAAAATAGTAATTTGCCAACAAAAAAAACCGTGGTACAGTGAAAACGCGAACCAAGAAACGCGATCCAGCGGGGGATCACTGTATTTGAAATTGTGGAAATGGTAGTGTGATAACTTGAAATCACATGCAATAGCATTCGCTTGCAGTTCTTTTTATTGCTGCCAATTAAAACTGACTCTTATGTTGAGATTGATGGCTTTTCATTACTCTTAATAGTTGTCGGAGTAGAACAAAATAATTTCCTCATCCTAGACATTGTGGGGGTTTTGTAGAATAACAGCAGAGATACATACTTGAAACTTCGTACTGTAATGACTGCTGACAGTAGATTGAGAGCAATATGTGAGAATAAGTGAATGGATTGGTAGGATGCTAGTAAAGACTCTCCCCAACTTACGAACGAGTTAGGTGTTAGAAGTCCATTCGAAAGTAGAAATGTTCGTAAGTTGTGTATAGATAAAAGAAAGTAATGTACAATACGTACATAAGCAGTACTGTACAGTACTAAGGCTAAAAATACTTTACTACTTTACTAAGTAAAACATTAAGTATATAGTATAAATGAATTTAAATATGTTCATAAGTTGATATTTTGTATGTACAGTACTGTCTATATGTTGGTTAAGCACAAGAGAGGACTGCAATTATTACTCAGAGTTCCAAGACCCTTTGTTTCAGATATCCCTGTTGAAGAGAGTGACAGAAAGATTCTTCTCCCAAAGAGGTCTTCTCCAGAATTGTGTTCAATGTGTTCAACAATGAAGTATCTTTTCCGTTGGAATACAAGCTGAAGACACTTTTCCAGAAAAGTGTCTTCAGAAGTGATTGTTTTGTACTTGGTGTGCCAAACTGATGATACTTCACCGACATATGAAATATCCAGAGCTTTCTTTTCTACCATTTCATTTTTATCAACCCTTGGAAAAGCACCAAGGCATAGCAAGTACAGAACAGTCTTTGCTAAAGACACTTTTCTGGAAAAAAGATATTTGGACCTCAGGATGTGGCACTTCCTGGTCTTTGTCTTTTGGAGAATAATTTCTCTTACTCTCTTCAACGGGAATATCTTGAACAATGGGTTCTAGAACCTTGTGTATTAATTACAGTCCTCTCTCATGCTTCTTAGCAACTACATAAGACATAAAGTATGCAATATAAATTAATTTTAATACAGTAATAATAACGAAATGATGCAGTACAGTACAGTAATACATACATAATTCATGAGTAGATAATGGATAGGTTTTTGTTTGTATGTGTGAATGTTCGTAACTCGGTTGTTTGTAAGTAGGGGAGCTTCTGTACTGCTGGCTGCAGGAAAATGATGTACGCCCAATTGGGCAACACTTGCCCTGCCGGAAACAGCAATGGTGGCCAGGAATATGGTAAATATTTGTGGTCCAGTAACAGTCATAGAGTTGACCAGTCATAAGTCGTAGACTACCTGTATATCAGATTATTCTCTTAGAAGAATATCAGATTTTGTAAGTGCCTTCTTAATATCCATGTCATAATTATTCTTTAGAGGTAATAATGTATTTTAAGTATAAACATACTCCTAACTGAAGCTCAGAGCTCCATGGTAATATATTTTTTCCTGCCCCAGATGATTCTTGGGGGTATAGTATCTTGGCTGCACTAAAAGGAATTTAATTTTTGCCATCAAAGAATACCAAGGGATCAGTGCATGCACAGGGAGACATCTGGTTAATCCTCCCGTGAGCTCAATAAGAGCTCATTGCTACAATATATGGAATAGTAACTTTGGTCATAAACACTTTAAAACTCTTGTTATTATGTTCATCAGCTTGATCTTAGAATCAAAGAATCTATTTTGATACAGTATACCCATAATCTCCCTAAATTTAAGAAACAGTTTGTATTATTTATTCATGTATTAACAGTGGTTAATACATGAATAAATATGGTTATTTAAATTTTAATATAAATATTGTTACGTAACTCAAGTGTGCTACACTTACGATGTGAACATAGCATTGTTTGCTACATGCCAAAACAGTAGTAACTTTGAGCAAATCAGAAGACATTTCAAAATGTTGAATATATTCCTTGCATTGATATTTTGTACCTTATTATTATTATTATTAGTAGTAGTAGTAGTAGTAGTAATTGTAGTAGTAGCATTCCTGATATTATTGTTATATTGCTGTATTTATTTTTTTTGCATGTGTTAAGATTCCTCCAAGAATTATATCCAGCCCTTTTTTGAAGCTCTGTGTATCACTTTAAAAGGTGCAGGATGCACTCTTTATGAAAATTTAGAACTCATCTAGTTACAACAGAGTGGTCCCTTGTCTTACCAAAAGTGGTTCCTTAACCCTCTGCGTTTATCAAAAACTGCGTATGTGCAAGACTTTAAAGAAAGGGTCTGTGTTCTCAAATACTTTAAATGATACCAAGATTACTGTACTGTACTTAATCAATTTTTTCAAAAACAGTACAGTTACGAATGTAATGTAATTTTGGGGAGAAATTTTCCCTTTTTATTTTTTTATTTTCTGACACTATGTTCAATTCTGTACTATTTAAAACCATGTAAGGTGAGGAACTATTGGATTTATCTCACATTACAGTTCCCATTATATTTCTGTTATTTATTTATTTATATTTTGTTTACTTTATGGAGCACTGTATGAGGTATACCTTATTTGAAAGGCTCCTAAGTTTTTCATTGTGTTATCTCCCTCATTCTCTATTTCATTTAAACCCTAGGCTTTGATACTGCTATCTGTTGTATCAAAGGAAGTTTACATTTACGTATTTTTTATTTACTGTACCAGGTCCTGTTTATGATAATTTTTTATAACAGTATTCATCTTTATGAAACCTGTAATACTAAACTTATATACCTTTGAATATAATTGAGATATACAAGAGTCATAGTTTGAAGTATATGAAATGCTCTGTCAAGATGCTGTTTAATTTCCTTCCCCATAACATCCGGTTGCATTATGGCCCCACTCAATAGCCCTGCATGATAGTATTATTTTGTCAGTTTTAGTTAATGATGATAGGAAATATGATAGTTGACTAACGCTAGTTTACACAGCATTACATCAATCTGCAACAGATTATTAAAGACCCATAAAAATACATTTATTCTAAAAACAATGAGGACATAAAAATAAATATGAAAATTACATAAGATATATGAAATTATTTTAGAATGAATAATTTTATATATACAGTTTTGTGTATAGTAAATGCTCTGCATTTTTCAAGAAGTCCTGGTCGTTTTATCACTTTTCCTGCAAGATGTCAATAAAATTAATTACACCTCATTTTGGGAGGGAATGTCTGCCACTGCTTAGCAAAATAATTTTGTACTCAACCCCTTGGCATCTAACAGGCTATTGACTACTTCAAGTACCTCTCTACATTGACTCTTATATGGCATCGTGACTCTAGATGCCAGATATCGATTTCCTCTTTACTTCCACTTAAGGGACTAGCATGCAATTTGTAATTATTACAATGCCAATTACCGGATTCTCGCCTCTAATCGATATCTTCCACACATGTCCAACTCTCAGGTAAAGGATCAAAGGGTATGCAGAGAGTATTTGATATTTTCCTCTTCAACTCCACTTGAGGAAATAGCACGTAACTTGAAATTATTACTATGCCAATTACCGGAGTCTTGCCCCTAATTGATATCTTCCACATGCGTTCAACTCGCAGGTTATGGGTTAAAGGGTATGCAGAGGGTATTTTACTGAATTTTCTTTACTTTTCTTTACATCAGCAGCAGTTAAAATATATACATACTGCCTACTTATTTAGAAAGACAGAAAAATGTTAAACTATCGAGCAATGTTGTAATGTTAGTGACTTTATGGTGTTGCATATATTGGGTCTAGGTCATTTTTAAAGGGTATTTTTTATTTAAGTAATTATTTTTACTTAAGTCGTGAGTTTGGAAAGAATTCATGATGTGGGACGAGATTTACAGTACTTGCTGTCATTTACTTTTAATATCGCCAGTTGATTTGCATTCAACAAAATAATATTTTCTTTTCTTTTAGCGAAAAGCACTACAATTTTAATCTTCTTGATCAACTTCTCATAAACCAACATGGATAGCTTCAATATTGCCTAGGCTTCCTCTTAACTCATTTAAGTTTCTATTCAAAAAGAAGCTGCATTGTTTATAATCTTCATAGTTTTTTATTTTTTTCACCTCTTCTATAAAATCCAGTATTTTTTTTTAATAATAATAATAATAATAATAACTTAAAAGAGTCTAATCCTTGAATAATATCTGTACTTGCTTCCAGACCAGTATATATCATGGGAATGTTTTGAAAGCATATATATAAGTAATAGCTCATGATATTGCTTTGAGGTTGAAAGTTCACTGGCCCATGGAATGGAGTAGATACAATGTTAATAGTATTTTGCCTCCTTTGTTAACTTGGACTTAGATGTCCTTTATTTTTTATTTTATGAGTGGGACAGGCAGAAACTGCCCCCATCAATAAAGGCCCGGGCACGAGAAAATACCAAAACGAAGGAAAAGAAAAAGGTTATGGACAAGGCAGAGATGAGGTAATGTAAGGAAAACGACAGATAGAAAAGACTGTCAAAGTACAGAGGACCCAGAGATATAGAGGACTAGGCTCTGAGATGACGATAGGTCTGCTTTTTGAAGGATGAAAGGTCATAATAATTAGGAAAGACAGAAGAAAGAAGAGAGTTCCAGAGTCGAGGTAGATGGGAAAAAGCAGTCGCTGCACCGATCAATCCGCGAGCTACAAATCTCCACACAGTACCTGTGAGATGAGACCGCTTGGTGAGTGTTATGCGGCCTCGGCAGTGAAGGAGAGATGCAACTCGCCAACTCATCTGAGCTAAAATGGAAGTAGTAGCGGTAGAAAAGAGAAAGGGAAGATACCTTACGGCGAAGAGAGAGAGAATCCAGATTAGAAGTAGGAGAAGGATCATTAATGAGTCTGACTGCCTTAGATTCCACCCTAACAAGAAGCCTTAGATTCAACCCTATCAAGAAGATAAGTATAAGAAGAAGCATCCCAGATGTGTGAGCAGTATTCTAAGCAGGGACAGATAAGACCTTTATAAATTTTAAGTAACTGGCAAGAGGAAAAATAATGGCAAAAACAAAACAAAACCCCAATTTTTTTAATGAAGATTTAGAAATTTGGATTATATGATTCCTCCAAGACAACTTAGAGGCTATATGGGTTCCTAATATGTTAACAGAATTTAGAGGGTAAATTTCGTTAGTTTAGAATACAATAGGGTTATCAGGAGGAGAAAGAGATAGAGAGATAGCCAGAAACGGTCTTGGAGGCATTGAATTTAACTAAATTTTGAATGACCCACTCAGATACACTGCAAATCGGTGTTATGAGTAGAAGAAAGAGTTATATTAGACTGATTACGAGTAACAGATAAAGGTTGTAAAGAAAAGGCAGAGGAAAAGTGAAGGGTAGAATCATCAGCAAAGGCATGAAAAAGAGAGGAAGATGGAGATTGTAGAAGATCATTGATGAAGAGAAGGAAGAGAGTAGGTGAAAGAACAGAGCCCTGTGGAACATCACTGGTAACAGAGAAAGGGCTAGATGTTGTGCCATCAACAACTACAAATATAAAATGGTCAGTAAGAAAACTGGAAATAAGAGAACAGGAAGAAGGGGTAAAGTCATAGGCAGGGAGTTTGGCCAACAGAGCCTTGTGCCAGACTCTGTCAAAAGCCTTAGAGATATTGAGGGCGACGACAAAGGATTCCCCATAGTTTTCAGAGAAGATGACCATACGTGAGTAAGATAGGACAGGAGATCACCAGTGGATGTTGCTTTGCAAAAGCCGTACTAGTGATTGGAGATAAGTGAGTTAGATTCAAGGCGTTTCAAAAAGTGAGCACTGAGCAAAGTTTCAAAAACTTTAGCAATAAAGGAGGTTGGGGCCATAGGTCGGTAGTTTGAAGGAATAGAGCGGTCACCCTTCTTAGGAACAGGTTGAACTAGAGCGTGCTTCCAAGATGAAGGATATATACTGGTTGACAGAATGAGGCGTAAAAGACGGCAAAGCACGGGAGCCACTTCATCTGCAAACTTCTTAGGAAACCTTGCAGGGATACCATCGGGACCAGATGTCTTGTTCGTCTTTAGCGTGAAGAAAGGATAAGGGAGGGCATAGGGTTAGAGAGGGGTAAAGATTGAGGAATAGATGCCCTGGAATCGTTTATAGAAGAGTTGGCAGAAAAATGAGAACCAAAGAGAGATGCTTTGTCAGTGGTAAGCTATAGAACCATCAGAACGAATGAGAGGGAGAAAGCTTGAGTTACAGAAGTTTTTGGAGTGGTTTTTGGCTAAGGACCAGAAGCATATGTCAGTGGGAGAGGAGTAAAGGCCTTCAACTTTCCTTCTTATAAAGGAAGCCTTAGACCTTCGAATCTGAGCAGTACAGTGATTCCTAGCTACAGTAAAAGCAGAGAGAGTTAAATCAGAAGGCGAAGCTTGGTAAGATCGGTGTGCCCGATTCCTAGCCTTGATAACAATGGAGCAGGCATGGTCACACCAAGGTTTAGAGGGAGAGAAAGTTTTAGTAGAAGAGGGGATGTACGCCTCCATGAGTAAGATAGGACAGGAGATCACCAGTGGATCTTGCTTTGCGGAAGCCATACTGGGATTGGAGATAAGTGAGTTAGATTCAAGGCGTTTCAAGAATTGAGCATTGAGCAAAGTTTCGAAAACTTTAGCAATAGAGGAGGTTAGGGCAATAGGTCGATAGTTTGAACGAATAGAGCGGTCACCCTTCTTAGGAACAGGTTAAACTAGAGCATGCTTCCAAGATGAAGGATAGATACTGGTTGACAGAATGAGGCAAAAAAGATGGCAAAGCACAGGAGCCATATCATCTGCAAACTTCTTAAGGAGCCTTGGAGGGATACCATCGGGACCAGATGTCTTGTTCGCCTTTAGCGAGCGAAGAACCTCATGAACTTTGCGTGAAGAAAAGATAAGGGAGGGCATAGGGTTAGAGAGGGGAAAAGATTGAGGAACAGATGCCCTGGAATCGTTTATAGAAGAGTTGGCAGAAAAATGAGAACTAAAGAGAGAGGCTTTGTCAGTGGTAGAGCAAGCTATAGAACCATCAGAACGAATGAGAGGGAGAAAGCTTGAGTTACAGAAGTTTTTGGAGAGGTTTTTGGCTAAGGACCAGAAGCATTTGTCAGTGGGAGAGGAGTAAAGGCCTTCAACTTTCCTTCTTATAAAGGAAACCTTAGACCTTCGAATCTGAGCAGTACAGTGATTCCTAGCTACAGTAAAAGCAGAAAGAGTTAAATCAGAAGGCGAGGCTTGGTAAGATCGGTGTGCCCGATTCCTAGCCTTGATAACCATGGAGCAGGCACGTTCAACCCAAGGTTTATAGGGAGGGAAAGTTTTGTAGAAGAGGGGATGTACGCCTCCATGAGTAAGATAGGACAGGAGATCACCAGTGGATCTTGCCTTGCGGAAGCCGTACTGGTGATCGGAGATAAGTGAGTTAGATTCAAGGCGTTTCAAGAAGAGAGCATTGAGCAAAGTTTCGAAAACTTTAGCAATAGAGGAGGTTAGAGCAATAGGTCAGTAGTTAGAAGGAATAGAGCGGTCACCTTTCTTAGGAACAGGTTGAACTAGAGCATGCTTCCAAGATGAAGGATAGATACTGGTTGACAGAATGAGGCGAAAAAGACGGCAAAGCACGGGAGCTAGTTCATCTGCAAACTCCTTAAGGAACCTTGCAGGGATACCATCGGGACCAGATGCCTTGTTTGTCTTTAGTGAGCGAAGAATCTTATGAACTTTGTGTGAAGAAAGGATAAGGGAGGGCATAGGGTTAGAGAGGGGAAAAGACTGAGGAGCAGGTGCGCTGGAATCGTTGATAGAAGAGCTACCAGAAAAATGAGAGCCATAGAGAGTGGCTTTGTCAGTGGGAGAGCAAGCTATAGAACCATCAGAACGAATGAGAGGGGGAAAGCTTGAGTTACAGAAGTTTTTGGAGAGGTTTTTGGCTAAGGACCAGAAGCATTTGTCAGTGGGAGAGGAGTTAAGGTCATCAACTTTCCTTCTTATAAAGGAAGCATTAGACCTTTGAATCTGAGCTGTACAGCGATTCCTACCTATAATAAAAGCAGAGTGAGTTAAATCGGAAGGAGAGGCTTGGTAAGATCGGTGAGCCTGATTCCTAGCCTGGATAGCCATGGAGCAGGCACGGTCAAACCAAGGTGTAGGGGGAGAGAAAGTTTTTGTAGAAGAGGGGATGTACGCCTCCATTCCCGCGGTCATGATCTCGGCAACTTTTACAGCTACCTGATCAGGGTTGCGGAACCGAAAGCAGTAGTCATCCCATGGAAAGTCAAGGAGAAAGTTACGCAAATTTTCATATTGGGTTCGCTCGAAGTGCCAAAGGCGGCGCTGAGTAGGAGGGATTGGTGGTGGGGGAGCGAAAAGGGAAGAGACAGAGATCATGGAGTGGTCAGATTTACCAAGGGGGGGAAAGCATAGAATAAGAGTAGTTTGAAGGGTTAGAAGTAAAAAATAGGTCAAGTGTGTTTGCAGCATGTTCGTGACGATCAGGAACGCGAGTAGGATGTTTGATAATTTGCTCCAGATCATGAGTAATAGAGAAAGAAGGGCCTCGCTCCCTCCCACATCAGTGTGAGAAGAATGACGCCACTCACTGTGGTGTACATTGAAGTCTCCATTGTAGAGAACTTCGGCATGTGGATGAGAAGATAGCAAGGACTCATGGCACGAGGAGAGATATTCAAAGAAAGACACAAACTCGGTGGAGTTTGGAGAACAGTAGCAGAAGCAAAGGATGATAGTGGTAGTGAAGAGATAGACTTTTAGCCAGAGAACATCAAAGTCAGGAGATTCAAGGTCCATGAGCCTCACAGTAGGAGTGTTAATGTTGCAGTAAGCACAGATCCCACCTTTGTAACGAAAACGAGTATACAGCGGGTCAGTGGAAGCATGTATAGACAACTGGGTTTCAGATAGGAGGAGGAAGTTAGGGAGGAAAGTGCCCAAGTGCTGTTCCACAGACGAAAGATTAGAGTTTAGCCCACGAATGTTTGAATAGTGAAGAGTGAAAGAAGCAGATCTATTGGGAGGTGCAAGGTTAAGAGCAGAATCATTACTACCACCAGGCGTGTCTGCCCTCAAGCCAATGGTGGAGTCAACACGATCCCCGGAGATTCTTCGCACCCCACTATGCCGGGTACTGGGGGCCATTAGTTGTGAACCTTCCATAAATAATGACAAAATGTGAGGCAAAGGAAAGTAAAAGAGACAGACGTGCAGAATGTTGTGACTTGTCAAATGTAATGGAATAGCAAGAGATGTGTAATGAATATGCCAGAATATTCAGCGTAGATGTAGGCATGAGGAAAGAACCGTCCTGAAGGAAGACTCAACCTGGAACTGTCTGGACCAGTCCTAGTTGCATCCTAATACCTTCAGGTTATCAAGAAGCAAAATTTATGGGTAGAGGGGATGGCTTATCATGAAAATGGATGCCAGCATGCACTAACATCCACAAAGAGGTTTAAAGCATGCCTACAGATTTAAGTAATTTAAGGATATGCTGACTTTGCTGCTTGGGAACAACATTTAAGCTTAAAGTTCAAGCATTTTCTTCATCATCATCCTGGAAAACTGAGGGTGTTCAAGAACGTGAAGAAGCACATCTGCCTGTCTACTACAGCTCCAACTCCATAAATGCTGATAACCTAGGTGCTGTTCGAATACTGGTTCCTGAACTTTTTTATTCTCCAAATTTAGGGAAAGGAATTCCAAAAAAGATTCTACTGGTTTTGGATAATGCACCTGGACATCCACCACTACCCCACTGTAAATGTCTTGTTTTTCCCACAAATACACCTCCACTCACCCAGCCTATGGACTAAGATGCGATCTCTGTGTTCAAGGCCAAGAACTTCTACTCAAACTCTGCCCAAGCCATAGCCACTAAAGATGCTGATGCAAACTCTCATTGTGAAACTTCTGGGAAAAACACAAGATTTTACAATACATAAAAAAAATGTTAGCACGTAAGAGTCTGTGACCCGAAACTGTATGAAGAGCATCTGGAAAACGTGTGTATCTGGAAATAGTGCATCAGGCTATAATTAAAACTTCTGATAGACTTAACAGTGAAAGTGACCTAAGACTTATTAATAATAGGATAACAAAATTTGCCAAAACTGCAAAAAACTGTATTCAGAATGTGAAGAGAAAGATGAGGAAGAATTGCTTGAACAGGAAGACGGAGGACTCACAAACCAAGAAATGATTGCTCTGTCAGAAGAAACAGTGAGTAAACAAGTAAGGAGGGCAGAAAAAGAAGAGAAACCAGAAAAAATTTACAGTGGAGCTATTATCTGATGGCTTTTCCCAAGTAAATAAAATACTAGCACATTTTACGGCAGTATATCCCAACTTTGAAATTTGAATACAAGCGGGATGGAAGAACTGGAAGAAAGTGTCTGGGGTGCTGTGCGACAGGAGAATAGGGATTAAGTTGAGGTGTAAAGCGCATAAGACAGTTGTGAGACCTGCGATGATGTATGGAGCAGAGACATGGGCAATAAAGAAGACACAAGAGAAAAAACTGGATGTGGCAGAGATGAGGATGTTGAGATGGATGTGTGGGGTGACAAGAAGCGATAAGATCAGAAACAAGGTAATTAGAGGTACCTCAATAGTTAGAGAAATATCCGATAAGATACAAGAAAGTAGACTACGATGGTATGGTCATGTCGTTAGGAGGGATGAACAGTATGTTGGGAGGAGGGTGTTGGAAATGGATATACAGGGTAGGAGAAGGAGAGGGAGATCAAAGCGTAGGTGGATGGATTGCATCAATGACAACCTGAGGTCTAAAGGTTTGTTGGGTGATGAGGTATGGGACAGAAACAAATGGAGAAAACTGCCCAGAAACATCGACCCCACATAAAAGTGGGAAAAGATGAAGAAGAAGCTAAGGTTGAATGAATAGTGAACAATGATTATCCTTTCTATCGATACTTCTACAAGGAGAAAAAGAAGCAAACTATCCTGACAATGCTGACCATGCTGCTAGAAAAGAAAAAACTACTCCAGCCAACTCACCAAGATACACAACATCAATTATTCCCAGCCAAGCACAAGTAAAAACTAATTTGTTAATAAAATGATATTTTTTATAGTTAAGGGGGGCTAGAATAATTCCTCCATTTACTGCGTGTCATAAGAGTTGACTAAATGGGGAACGAGGGGACTGGGAATCCTCTCCTCTGTATTTTCTCTTCCAAAAGAGTCAGAGCATTCTGCCTTGACTCAGCCACTCCCCTTATATGGGGAAAAATGGCTCATGTATATAGATATATACATAGATTTTTGTAAAGAAATTTTTTTTTTTAGTTTTGTACATGCACTGTAATGTTGCTATATTTTATACTGAACTGGAATTTTGAAGGTTTTGAAAATTACTAAATCAACTGTAATATCCCGAGCTTCATATATCTATTAAACACATATAAAAACAAAAACTTTAAATTAAATCATGTATTTCGAGGATAAAACAAGTAAGCTGAGTCTACTGTATCCTAAGAAAAATTCTGAAGACACCAAAAAACTAAATAAAAAACGCCTAAAGAATTTTAAAAAAGTGCAAAACACATATACTAAATGAGCAGCTAAAATTGATTGAAATTAGAACATACAGTAATTTGAAAATATGAGAGTATTGTAAGAGAATCTAAAACACAATGTAATTTCGAATCAAAAGAAAGTTTCAAAATGAGTTACAAGGACTGGCTTGGTATTTCATACACCTTGCGGTCCATACTGAAAAGATACTTCGCATTTCCTTGGTAATAAGTACCCAGCACATACTCATCCAAGTGTGTGTGCAGAATATTGTCTGGCTTTCTTCCTGAATGGTCAAGGCATTTTGGGGAATATGGGTTTGGGTTTAGTATATTGATGGACATTTGCCTAATAAAGAAAACATATACTGCAAGTGCAGGCAGCTTTACAGTCATAGATGTTCATCCATGAAAAAGAGGGCAATAGAGAGGCACGAATGAAACTGTAACGATCCATTAAAATCTTATTAGACACATTAAAGCCTCATTATCATACTGTCACAAACTGGAAAATGATGGGGATACTAGACAAACCATATTTATAGCATACATCTTATTCTTTACACGTTTCTCCTGTACTGGTCTACATTATTTCATCAGTGGAGGACCTAGTTCAAAAGTGGGATTTTCCAAACACCTGTGTTCCTAATCATAGCAACTATAAGCTCGAGTTTGATGTTGGCTCAAGGTACTATAGCCATATGCCCTTCCTAGCACCAGCCTTCATCATTTACCTGGCCTTGGCACCACAAGCTATAAAAATATAACCTAACACGGGACTAACTTTGCGTAGGATCTGTGGTTACTGAAAATATTTTCAACATTATCAAATTTCAGTGAATACTGTACCGCCCAATATATTACACATACCAAATAATAATTATGACATCGTGACCTTAACTTTGCACATACTATACTTACTCCAGATTCATACACGTGCTACCTAATAAAAAAAAGTAAAAATAATAGTTCTGCACTAGATATATCAAGAAATATATCTAAGATATAAATAAATATCTGTACAGTACTCACCCTTCAATCCGCGGAACCTCAACTTTCCCTCTTATGCCGCCCTTAGGATTCAAAAGGATACTAAGGCATTTCAGCAACTGTAGAGGGTCAATCTTAGGCTGGAAAAGAAAAAAGTCAAATTTTTATAAGGAAATATATATTGGTAAAAATTAAAATGCAAAATACTTCGTCACTGTGAAGCTTAACCCCATAACTGTGTGATTTTCTAAAGATTTTCGATGTGAAACAATCAATTTTCATTGTTGTTTCCTTTGAATATCTATGTTTTAGAGCTATAAACCACTTTATTTAATAACTGTGGGGATTCCCAGAGAGAAAGTTGGGTAGCTGGGTGTGTAATATACAAAAGTGAAGAAATTGCAAACATTGTTTCAGAATAAAAATTATTAGGAAAATTATACATCGTTCCAAAATAATTTGGGAATCCCTTGTTCCTTGTGAGAGAAAACCCAAAATGTGGGAGTGATACTCATCACCTCTCCAAACCGAAGGCAGTTCGAGACAATTTCATCACAGAAGAAACATTGGATTTGATGAGATAGAAAAAATATCACAGATGAATTTTCTAGGAAAATGTAATCAATTGCAAATGGCACCTCATTAAATTCTTATTAAATCTGGTTATGCATTTCTATGACTCAACATGTTTCAATGCTAATTTCAGGGAATATATCATATGACGGATCTAACAACAGATGTTGTTGTTGTTGTTTGAGATTAAAGCCAACCTTGTGTTGGCACGGGCCCTTGTCCAAAGAACGGCCCGTAGGTTAGAGGTTGTAACTCTTGGGTTGTTTTATCACCTTAGTGGTTCGAAAGTTTCCAAGGTGGTGAGATGGGTATCTAGGTTGTCAAGTAGTTCCTTTACAATTTTGGCTGCATGAACTGTTGCATTGGGGTGTTGTGGTTCCATGTTTGATCTGTTCCTCATGTTGTTTGTCTTTGGACATTCTAATAGATAATGCAGCAGGGCCTTATCCGTTGTCTTGCCACAGTGAGCGCACTCTTTTCTGGGGTTCTCAATAATTTCCCAGCAGCATTTGTAGCCTAGCTATCGTGACAGCCAGACTCCTTGGGGTGTACTTGGATACCGGTGAGGGCTCAAGTTTTGTTGCTTCCTTGTACCATGTGGCAGAGTAGGAGCTTTTGTTAACCCAGTAGTTGTGGTTTTCCTGCTTTGTTCTCTGTAGTGCCTGCTTGGTATTTGATTTGTATTGTTGTAGACTGGGTTGTATAGAGTGCTGTATGCTGTGGCATAAGACAGCATCTTTGGCAAGTTGATCTGCCTTGTCATATCCAGGGATGTTGATATGGCTGGGTATCCAGTTGATGGTTACCGGTCTTCCTTGTTCTTGATGTTGCACTAGCAGTGTTTGGACCAAGCTGATTAAGTTGATGTTTTCTTTGAACTTCTGCTGCTGTAGTGCTTGGACAGAGGAGAGTGAGTCAGTGTGAATGGTAACAGGTCCTTGTCCTTTTTCAATTGAGTTGCGTAGAGCCAATTTGATGGCAAATAACACAGTTTGCAGAGTGGAGCAGGAGTCTGAAAGTCTCCAGGAAGCTGTAAAATGTTCCGAGTAGACTGCTGCTCCAGTTGCAGGGATACTTGCGTTGACAGTTCCATCTGTGTAGTAGGAGATGCCTTCTGCTTGGTTGGTTTCAGTGATAGCAGCTAGAGCTGCTTTGTGCAGTTGTATATTTGAACAAGCTTTCTTACTGTCTGGAAGACTAGTGGTGTTGAATTTTGCAGGGTGTGCTCTCCATGGGACTAGCGGCTTGTAGTTGGTGCAGGGCTTGTCTAAGTTTATTCTTGCCAATTCAGATGCCATGTTGCATTTGTGAGTACTTTTAAGAAGCTGGCCGGCATTGCTGTTTGGGATGGGGAGGTCAGGATGTTTGTTGAGGGCATCTTTCAGCCTTTTCTGCGTGTGGGATTTCCTTTCAGATAGCAGAGCCTTTGTTATGGAGTTGGTGTTGGAAACATTTATCCAGCTATATAGAGGAGGTAGATTTGTTTCCATTTGTAGGTTGCATATCCTGGTCCACATAGGAGCCCCCAGCATGTAATACATGGCGTTGTTCTGGATCACTTCAATAGTGGAGATTTGTTGTGCACTGAGGTTGGCTAGGGTTGGGGCGCTGTAGGTAATCAGGGATCTAATAGTGGCTGTGTAAAATTTTTTCAGGACCTGAATACCTGCTCCTTCTTAGAGAGATGTCATATATCTCATAGGGGTTAGTCTGCTGTGTGCTCTTTCTCTGAGATAAGTGATTTGAGGTTTGAAGGTGAGTTGCCTGTCTATGTAAACTCCTAGATACATGAATGTATCCACCCACTCTATGTTTCCATTGGCTAGGGTGAGCAAGGCTAGTGGTACTGGAGTTTTTACGGTCATAGCTTTTGTTTTGTTTCCGTTGATCTTGAGTCCCAGTTCCTTGCTTTTCTGATGGAATAGGTCTACTGCTTTTTGAGCACTGGCTAATCTATGCCTCCTCTGCTGATGAAGACTACATCGTCGGCATAGATGAAGATGTCTACTCCTTGGGGTAGTTGTAGTTGAAAGAAGTTCTCCATCAGTACATTGAAAAGCAGTGGACTGGGGATGCCTCCTTGTGGGGTACCATTTTCTAATTTCTTGTACATTGATAGATGTCTTTGGAATTTTACTCTAGCCACTCTGTTTCTGACATGGTTTGAGACCCAACTTAGTAGATGTCCCTTAACTCCATTTTTTGCTAGGGAGCTCAGGATGGCTGCTGGATTAGCCAGTTCAAAAGCCTTCTCAAGGTCTAAGAAGACTACGACTGCTTCATCTAAAGGCATATTTACCATATACTCAAATAGAAGTTAATCTTTAAATCTTTTTTTTTTGGGGGGGGGAAGTTTTGAAGAGGCAAGATTTCTACATTGCCATCCATATTATATTTCATGTATCAGTTATTCACATCCAAAGAAAATACCAAATCTCCTCCCTGTAACTTGATTTTTTTTAGATAATTCTATTATTTGTAGAACATTTTTACATTAGAAAAACTACACAATTGGAATTCCTAATGGAGTCATTACAATTCTATGGTGTTTTAATATTGTAGTTTAGTAAGTCAAAAAGTAGTTTGATAGTTTGTGGTAGTTTACGTATGACAAGGAGTTGTTGGTACTGAGTTGGGTGAGTTAGTGGCGGTGAAGGCATTGGAGATCTAGTCATTGTACAGAGAGGTTGTGTTTTTGGTGATGTTTATGCTTTGTTTACCGGCAGGTTTGTTTGTTTTTTTTTTGGTTCGTGCTGTCTTTCGGCATTATCGTCTTTGTCGCTCATACTGACTCATTATTGGCGTTTTTCCATATAATACAAAACAGCAAGGTAAGAGGAATTTATTTCAATTTAATTCAAAGTACAAGCTATCTAGGCTATAACTTGCAGTCATGTGCACTGCACATAATGTCAACAATCTTAAAGTTTGTTCTAATGAAAAAAGATGAGACTGAAAAATACAAGAGCTCCTATATTGATGACATTCTTGTCGATGAATCTGAGCTGTCTGCTAATGAGCTCATTAGGCATCTGAATGAATATGAACTGTTAAAAAAAAACTGAATCACTGAAGAATGGTGCAGCTTTAGGACTTAAGTTGTTTTGTGTTAATGGTGAATTGGTGTTCCAATGAGGGAATAAAGTTCCAGAGGTTTCATGTGATTTGACAAGAAGAGGTCTGTTCTCTGTATGTGGGAAGTTAGTGGGCCATTATCCCGTTGCTAGCTGGTTAAGGGTTGCCTGTAGCTTCATTAAGAGGAGCGCTGAGGGGTCAAGTTGGGACAATCCAGTTGGTAGTACTGCAGGTGCTATCATCAGGGAGATGATTGAGAAAGTGAAAATTAGATAATCCAGTTCAAGGTGGTTGGCATGTTCCTAAAACCGAAAATGGTACGTTATGATGCGATGCTAGCATTTTAGCTATTGGTGTGAGTTTAGAAAATAATGATCAGGTCGTTGAAGATACTGCTTGGCTCTAAAAGAAGGACGATTATAGTCACATAAACGTGGCTGAGCTTGAGGCAGTACTGAAAGGTATCAATATAGCATTGAAATGGGTACTGAAGAAAACAGAGGTGAGAACTGATTCAGTAACAGTGCATGGTTGGGTGAATAATGTTATTGCAGAGGAAAAAAGGGTGCACAAAGGGAGCTTCTGAGATAGTAGTAAAATGCCGTTTGGGAATCTTGAGGGATCTAATGAATATGGGCTAGTGATAGAGGTGGCCCTCATTTCATCATCAAAAAATAAGGCTGATGTGCTGACATGTGTTGGGAAAAGCTGGTTAAAGGCAAAGGTTCCTGATAGTGAGGAGGAGGTTTGTTGTGTTGGTGCAAATGTTGAGGCAAATGCTAACATGCATCATATGGGTGTGGAAAGGACGGACGTTGTATTTAGCCCCTAAGGTGGATCCTACCATTGCCAAAGAAACAGTGCAGAGCTGTCAACAGTGTTAATCCATTGATCCAGCCCCAGCCATCCATCATGCAGGAGAGATTAGTTATAGAAAATTGGAAACGTTTAGCAACCTCCAGACTCTGGAACTCTCTTCCTCCTTCTGTCTTTCCTAATTCTTATGACCGTTCATCCTTCAAAAAGCAATTCTACCGTCATCTCAGAGCCTAGTCCTCCACATCTCTGGGTCCTCTGTACTTTGACTGGTTTTTCTGTCTGTCATTTTCCTTTGTGTGACATTACCTCATTTCTGCCTTGTCCTTAACCTTTTTCTTTTTCTGTGTCTTTGTATTTTCTCGTGCCCGGGCCTTTATTGATGAGGGCAGCTTCTGCCTGTTCTGGTGTCACACCCATTAAAAAAAAAAAAAAAAAATTATGTCACTCATTATAGACAGGTGGCCTATTTATCAGTCGTGGATTGTGGTCATAGTCGTTTTGCAGTCTGGAAGAAACTAAAAAATGAAAATGCCAGAGAAACTTCATCATTGTTGGAAGAAATTTTCTATGAGAGGCCTGGTTGATGAGATTCTAATGGATAACAGTACAGCATTTCGTTCATCATTACTAAGGTAAGTGCTCGAGAGATGGAATACTATAGGAATGTTTAGAGCTGCATACCGGCCTGGGGGTAATGGTATAGTGGAGAGACATCACCATACGGTGAAAGCTATTGCTGAGAGGGGGCACCTATCACCAATAGAAGCAGTGTTCTGGTGCAATATGACTCCTAGGTCAGGTCAGGATAAAAAGTCGGTGCCACAGCATCTTATATTTAAATATGAATTGAGGCATCCAACGATTAAGCCAGAGATCGATAAAGACGAGTCTTCTTCGGTGAGAATATGTGAGGAAGTCCGGGTGAAACCACCAATTACACATTATACAACTAAATGGAAGAAAGACTACAATACTGGTATCTCGTCCAAACACAATGTGTCTGTAAATGACATGCCATGTCACATACTCGACGTTAGGAAAGTAATTATTCCTCAGTCTTCGTCTGAGGAATCAGATGAGGCGGATAGGGTCAAGATACCAAATGACGACCGGCAGCAAAGTGGAGGAGATAGTAGATCTGATGATGTGCATATTTTAACAGATACACATCCCAGGCGAACAAGACGGCTACCAGCCTGGTTGGATGACTATGTTTCTGAGTTGGATGACTATGTGTCTGAGTGACATAATTCTGTTGTAAATTTGCATACATTAAATTTTTCTTTTCTTTTTTCCTTTATTATGAATCATAGATTGTCTTGGTTTTTGTTGGTTTGTGGATTTTCTACTGTTTTTGAACAATTTTGTTTGAACTTCTACACAACTTGGTGTGTTGTATGATCTCGAGATCAGGGGGGCGTGTAGTTTAGTATATCTTAAAGTATTCTGTTAGTTTGTGGTAGTTTACAGTTTACGTATGGCGGAGAGTTGTTAGTGCTGAGTTGGGTGAGTTAGTGGCAGTGAGGGCATTGGAGATCTAGTCGTTGTGCAGAGAGGTTGTGTTTTTGGTAACATTTATGCTTTGTTTACTGGCCGGTTTGGTATTTTTGTTTTTTGGTTCATGCTGTCTTTCGGTATTATCGTTATTGCTTGTCCCTCATACTGACTCAACATTGGCGTTATTCCACATAACACATAATATCAAGGTAAGAGGAATTTAATTCGAACTACAAATATGCATTGAAAAATTTTTCCATAAAAAGAGTGTACTCTCACAAGTTTTTCATGTGATGCCGCAAATGAAATTTCATTCTCTTTAATATTAGAAGATTTCACATAACTAGTATTAGGAGAAAAATATACTGTTTGCAAATATGTTTATTAGACTCATCTACAGTATATGTCCTCTCCATATACAGTATGCCTTAAACCATAAATATCACAGTGACTATATGCTAATTCACTAACTGCTGAATACACTAATTTGATGCTCATCGCTTTGAAAATCCCGACCAAAAAGGAACATGCAAGAAACCTGGACTATAACATACAATGTTGTTTTTCTTCATAAGAAAAAACAATGAATATCAATTACGAAAATCATGGATCGAAGACAAAGACTTATCACTCAAAATTTCATTTGCAATTTAGGTACTGAACCCTGTCCACTCATCCTGACTTGATGCTTGCTATACGACTTCCCTTTATTTCCTTCCAGACTTTTTATCCATCTCACCCTTACGGCCAGACAAATTCACTAATTATGCTCCACTTCTCACTATATTCACTATTATTAATATAAAAATACAACCTGTCCTAAGTACAACTATAAATGAATCAATGGGTTAAACATTAAATTGATAAATATCAATAACTAATATACTGAACAGTAAATACAGACACCCCCTACTTACGAAAAAGATAGGTTCCATAAGTCTATTCGTTAGAAGAATTGCTCATAAGTTGTATTTGGGTAAAAAAAAAAAAAAAAAAATTGTACAGTATATACATATGCAGTATTGTACAGTAATTAGGCTAAAGGCACTTAACTACTAAATAAAACATGAAGTAGACAGTAAAAATTAATTTTAATACAGTGATAATAATGTAATAATACAGTACAGTAGTATATACATTAAAACATGGGTATATAATGTGTGGGTTTTTGTTCGTATCTGCGAGTGTTCGTGATTCAGTTGTTCATAAGTAAGGGAGTGTTTGTACTTGAAAAAAGGAAGCAAACCTGTAGACATTTCAGCAATAAACAATGTGATATTTAGCTTAATATTTTAAAATCAAAAGAAAGTTAATATTAACAGTGATTAAAAAAGTACAGTAATATCATGAAAGTAACTTTTACGCTTTCTTTCAATTACAGTAGTGCCCCCCCCCCCCCACGAACACTATTTACAAGCAAATTTTGCATCACCGCCCGAATAAACGCTTGAGTCCCAAACACGCATACACATGCACATCCGGCAGGGCGACCACGTTCGCCCAGACGACCACATTCCTGCTCGCCTGGGCGACCGCATGGGTACTCTCAGTTCTGCATTGGTGCCCGCACAGTGTAGTTCATTCGTAGCTTGTTCATTGGTCTTTTTTTGTAATTTTCCATTGTTTTGCTTTTACTTAAGCTAGCCCTCATTAAGTCTTTTAAGAAAGTGAAGTGCATTTAGTGACAGTGGCATCAAACACTCTAGACTCATAACTGTGGAAACGAAGAAAGAAATAGTTGCTAAGCATGAAAACAGTGTTCGTGTTTCTTATCTCGCCACGCAGCATAACAAGGCAAAATCGACAATCTGTACTATTTCAAAAATAAAGACATTTAAAAGGTGGCAGAAGTGGCTAAAGGAGTAACTATATTAACAAAGAATAGGTCTCAGTTAATAGAAGAGGTAGAAAAGTTATCAGCTGCTTGGAGATAATGTTAGGGAGGCCATTATATGCACAAAGGCTTTGCAAATACACCACAACTTCATAGCGAACACTCCAAGTTTTAGTGGCGTTAAAATTGACGAATTTAAAGCCAGCAGAGGCTGGTTTGAAAAATTTTGTTGGCGAAATGGGATTCACAGCTATTTTAGGCATGGAGATGCAGCTAGTTCGGACCAAAAGGCAGCAATGTATATGTGCAGGAACTCTCCAAATTTATCGAAAATGGAGGTTACATCCCGCAACAAGTTTTTAACTGTGTTGAAACCAGACTCTTTTGTAAGAAAATGCCTAAAAAAACTTTATAACCCAAGATGAAGTCACTGCCAGGCCACAAACCAATTAAAGACAGGCTTACACTTTCATTGTGAACTAATGGTAATGGGGACTGTAAGACTAAGCCTCTTTTAGTTTACCACTGAAAATTCGCATGTTTTTAAACACAATAACGTGTAGAAGGCTAGCCTTCTGGTACTGTGGAGGTCATATCCAAAGGCTTGGGTCACGCAGATTTCATTCATGGAGTGGTTGATTGAAGTGTCTCCGCCAGCTGTGAAGAAATATCTTGAGGAAAAAGGTTTGCCCCTCAAGTGTCTCCTCATAATGGATAATGCTCCTGCCCATCCTCCAATACGGCTTCATAAAAGTCAAATTTCTGCCTTCCAACACCACTTCTCTCCTCCAGCCCATGAACCAGCAAGTAATTTCCAATTTTAAGAAGCTGTATACAAAGGGTAATTTTGCCAGGTGATTCCAGGTCACCCATGACACGGATTTGACCCTTCATGAATTCTGGAAAGACCACTTTAATATCCTCCACTGTATTGGCCTCATTGACATGGCATGGAAGGAGGTCTCATATTGCACGTTGAACTCCGCCTGGAGGAAACTTTGGCCAGGTTATGTGGCTGATAAGAAACTTCAAGGGCTTTAAGGAGGCCTTAGCTATCAAAATTATGAATGAAATTGTGGCCACGGGCAAAAGTATGGGCTTGGAGGTCAATGGGGAGGATGTGGAGGAACTGGTGGAGGATCACACACAAGAACTCACCACCGAAGAACTAGTAGTGTAGAGTTGCAACATGAACAGGTGAAGACTCTCCAACGGAGCAGTCATCGGAGGAAGGGGATGAGAGGGAAAAGGTTTCCAGTGAAAAATTTAAAGGCATTTTTAGCAAATGGTATGAGGTGCAGGATTTTATTGAGGATCATCACCCACACAAAACTGTGAGCAACAGAGTAGTGAACATGGTAAACAACCAATGTGTTGTCATTTTAGAAAAACTTATCAGCAAAGCAAAAGGCAAATTTCTCTGGATAGTTTTCTTGTGTCTCTAGTCAGAGAACCACTTTCTGAAGAGTTCTCTAACATTTTTATGGAAGGAGACTCTCCTTAAAAAAAGTAGTCCTCCTCCTCCTCCTCCTCCACTACCATCCACATGTACCAGCAACAATCAACCACAAAGGTAAATACAGTACTATACCATATTTTATTTTAGGAGAGTAGAATTCCTTTCTATTATTAATGTAATTTTCCTTTTACAGGTGTAATACAGTGTTATTCATTTTTATACTCATAAAAATGTTTTAAAATGCATATTTATGGTGATGAGGAATGGATTAACTGAAATAACATGCATTTCAGTGGGAAAAATTCTCACCCCACGAACAGGGTTTAGGAACGGATTAAATTCTTAACTAAAGGTATGACTGTATCTGATTTCCCTATAATATGTTTTTTTTTTTTACTCAGTACCTCATAACCAGAAAACTCATTCCTCTCTAACCCTGTGATTTGCCGCTACTGTATTACTAAGGCCTAGCTAATGATATAGGTTCACTCCAAATACCTGAAACTAATAATCTCTTTAAGTACCATCCATACAGCAGTAACTGAAATTTTTTTACGTTCTGCATTGGCTGTTTCTCCTTATTTACATGGAATAGCTGTCTTACTACCCTCTAATGGAGCAATGTTTAATTTTGGCTAAAAGTTTCATAAGTCAATGCTCATCCCAATACCATCCCTCTCAATATGTCCAGGTTTGGAACTGCCATCTATTTCAGCTGGCTTGGTTCACACCTCAACAAAACATTGCTAATTTCCAAATCCCTACCTCTCTTCTGTCTTCCCTACTTCTTTGCCAAACAAGCTTCATTTTGAAGTTTTTATCCAAATAACCTTGGTTAAGTTTACATTATGCCATTTGTTTACATATTAAGCACTCCCTACAGTATTTTAACTTTATTTAACACGCTGGCTTCGCATTCACGAGGTCGAAAGATCGGTTCCCGT
The DNA here is from genome assembly GCA_037179515.1 of Halocaridina rubra. Lineage (NCBI taxonomy): Eukaryota > Metazoa > Arthropoda > Malacostraca > Decapoda > Atyidae > Halocaridina > Halocaridina rubra. The sequence continues at coordinate 54,501 of JAXCGZ010013706.1, forward strand.
CCAAGACCGAGAGTTTAAGCTGTTTACTTCCTCTCCTTGTCACCAAGCCATTATGCGTAGGTTTTCTTGTTAGCAATGTCACCTCCATTACTCTAGCTTCCACAGTATTTAATAATACTTCAAAATAAATGTTCTACCAACCCCTTCACTCCCTTATACCATTCTGTTAGCCCTTGTATTTAAAAATCCTCAAAGAAATGTACACCCTATTTCTATAATCTTGTAATCTTTTCTCATTTCCTAACAATTCACTAAGTTTTAGTAAATTCCTCTTGTAAATCTCCCACATTAAAATAATCATATTAAATCTTGCAACTGTGCTCAAGTAAGCTAGACTATTGTTTCAGACAGAAACCAATCATCATAAAATTTATGAACTTAAATTGAAAAAGAATAAGCTTGTAATATTTGGTAGTACATAAATATTTGAAAGCACTGAAGTAAAACTTTCATCCAGACGGTCCTTGACTTAAACAGAATGAACATGTTGTAGGCCGAAATGGCTTATAAAGACCCAAGAGAAAAAGTATTTAGGCAAACATATATGAGCATAATGGATTGGAGCATAATGGGTTGCAGCATAAACATTACAACACCCACAACCTTGAATTATACACTGTACAATTCTACTTAAGATAATTTATTTCATGGTTAGTAATCATAACTTTAAATTAACTGTAAAAGCTAATACAGGGAAACTTTGGTGTGTGCATAAATCATGAACTGTTGTAAACTTAGGCCCAATCTGTATTTAGTCAATTAGTTATCGGGATTATTTACTTATCTATATACACTACTGGTATGATTTAAGTATTTACTTAAACACTACGACCACAACATGACAACCTTGACAACCAAAGCAGATCAAGAAACTTCTAGGCTTTCAATTTATTTGAGGTAACTGATGTATATTAATCCACTTTCAAGGAAATATAAGTTCATAAATATATCGGTGAAAATAATATTTTTTACTAAAAACTTTGTTTTAAATTTACGGCACCTGAACTTTCAACAATTCATACTTACAACGTATTTTCCATAGGAGTAATTTTTAAGTTGTGAGCTAAAGTAGTGAGAGATTACATAATATTCAGATTTGTATATAATGTGCAGTCTGATGTAAAATGAGTTCTAATACTTGTGCACCTCTGCATGTTTTACGGTTAATACAATGTCAGTTTACAATCCCAATCATCTAAATGTATAAAAGGGTTGTAAATCAAGGCCCACCTACTTTACAGCGCATTAATTTTTTTTAATTCTGTAGCTTGCTTGAGTTATTATGGATGTATAAAACTAAGTCCTTACAACGTGTGTGATTACCTAATTGTGATTACCTAATTGTGTTTACGGGAAAGAGCCCAAAGCTCGGATCTTCCCGTCTCCTGATGGGTTCCATTTTTAGACTTAGTGATACTTATCGTACCTGTCCTTTGTGTGTGTGTGTGTGTGTGTGTGTGTGTGTGTGTGTGTGTGTGTGTGTGTGTGTGTGTGTGTGTGTGTGTGTGTGTGGTGTGTGTGTAATTACCTAATTGTGTTTACGGGAAAGAGCCCAAAGCTCGTATCTTCCCGTCTCCTCATCAGTTCCATTTTATACTTAGTGATACTTATCATACCTGTCCTTAAAACTATGGATTGAGATAGCATTAACTACCTCCTCGCTTAGCCAATTCCAATTATCAACTACTCTTACACTGAAAAAGTATTTCCTTACATTCTGCAAAGAAGTTTTCTTACGAAGCTTCAAACTATGACCTCTAGTTCTAGAGCCAGCCATATCAAAATATCGATCCCTATCCACTCTATCATAACCATGAAGGAATTTAAAGACTCTCACCATATCCCCCCTCACTCTTCTAGCTTCGAGTGATGGTAAGTCTAATTCCCTCAGCCTCTCATCATAACTGAGATTGCATATTTCTGGCACCAGTTTCGTGGCATGTCTTTGAACTTTTTCAAGCTTAGCTATGTGCTTTTTCAAGTGCGGATTCCAAAAGGGGGCTGCATATTCGAGTTTTGGCCTCACATAGGTTACATAAGTATTTCTGAACATTTCCTTGTCCATGTGCCTGAAGGCTACCCTTACATTTGATAAGAATGCATATGCTGCCCTTACTATGCCATTTATATGTATTTCTGGAGACAAATCTGCCAGTATGTTTACTCCTAGATCTCTCTCATTTTCTGTCTCTTGAAGTTGTACTCCAGCCACCGAGTAGTCAAGCTTGGACCTTCTTGCACTTGTACCCATTCTCATTACCTTACATTTTGAAGTATTGAATTTCATTAGCCACTTTTCTGACCACTCATGCAGATTATTTAGATCCTCCTGAAGTTCTCTACCATTGTTCTCGTTTTTTACTTTCTTCACAATCTTTGCATCATCTGCAAACATATTCATGAATGAATTTACAGACTCTGGTAGGTCATTTACATATACAAGGAACAAAAGTGGCCCTAAAACTGAACCCTGTGGAACTCCACTACTAACTCTTCTCCATTCAGACACTGAGTGTCTTACTCTAACCTTCTGTTCCCTTCCTTCTAAGTAAGTTTTTATCCATTCCAAAACATTTCCACCTATTCTAGCCATTGATTGCAGCTTCCTAATAAGTCTCCCATGTGGAACAGTGTCAAACGCTTTCTGGAAGTCTAGGAATATGCAATCTGCCCAGCCCTCTCTTTCCTGTAAGATTTGGCTTACCTCATCATAAAATTCTAATAAGTTTGTTACTGTTGATCTACCTTCTCTGAAGCCATGTTGCCTCACTGACAAAAAGTTGAAGGATTCCAAGTGAAGAGAGATATGTTTCCTTAGTAGTTTCTCCATAACTTTGCAAACTATGCTGGTCAAGGAAACTGGTCTATAGTTCAGAGCCGTATCCCTCCTTCCCTTTTTGAAGATAGGTATCACATTTGCTTGTTTCCAGCATCTTGGAATCTCCCCCGACTCCAGTGACTCCTTAAATATGATACTTAGTGCCATTGATATTGTGTTTGCGCATTTTTTAAGCACATGAGAGGATATGTCATCGGGACCTGTAGCTTTATGAACATCTAAATCCATCAGCGCTTTGCATACCTCTGTGGCTGTAAGGTTGATGTTCTCTAATACCGGCCCTTGAGCTTCTATCACTGCAATCTGAGGGGGTGGGGTATTTTCTACTGTAAATACTGACTGAAACTCCTTGTTCAATTCTTTGCAGATCTCTTCATCCGTCTCAGTGATGCTTCCATCCGCTCTCTTTAGCCTTAAAACCTGTTCCTTTACCTTCAGTTTTCCTCTGATAAAGCTGTGGAAAAGCTTGGGATTTTCTTTAGCCTTCCTGGTGATGTCCCTCTCATAGTCTCTCTCTGCCTCTCTCCTTTTACTTAGGTAGTCATTTCTTGCTCTTTTGTAGGTTTGCCAGGCATTTATGTTTTTTCTCCTCCTATACCTTTTCCAGCATTTGTCTCTCCACTCCTTAGCTCTTTTACACCCATTATCGAACCATTTCTCTCTGGCATGAATTACACCTACTTTGGTGACAGGTGTGCAGCAATCTACTATCTTCCCATATTTCTGACAAAAGATGTCATACATTTCTTGTACAGATTTGTTGTAAAATAAGGTTCTCCAGTCAATAACTGCAAAAAGCTCATTCATTTTGATGTAATCTCCTTTCCGATAGTTCCTCCTCATGTCCTCAGTACCTCTACTCTCAGGAAGAATATCTTCAATGATATACTCCATCAACAACACACAGTGGTCACTCTTTCCAATTGGTGGTTCATACTCAATTTTTTCAATATCCAACACATTATCTGTGAAGACTAGATCAAGTAGTGATGGCTCATCCCCACCCCTGGCCCTTGTTGGTTCCATTACATGTTGGTGTAGGAAATTCCCTTGTACGCAATCTAGGAATCTTGCCCCGAATGAGTCCTCACCACTGTGTGGGTCAAGATTTATCCAATCTATCTCTTTATGATTAAAGTCTCCCATAATCAAAATCCTACATTTTTTTTCCCGTGCCATGTTAACAACTGAGTTTATGACTTCAATAGTACCTATATGACTTTCCTCATAAATTTCAAGCCTATTTTGGTTCCTTGGTGGGTTGTATACAACAGTTATTATAATGCTCTCTGACCCAGTATTTATGCGAGCAACAAGAAATTCCTTGAACTCACTTTCTATAGCCAAGTTTATTTCTTCGACTTGAATCCTTTCACTTATGAGCAGTGCTATCCCTCCACCAGTCCTCTCAGATCTTTCAACCCTTAGTATTCTGAAACCCTTAGGAAAAACTGTGACACTATTTATGTCCTCACTCAACTTAGTCTCTGTAATTGCTACTATATCTGCCTTACTGTTGTGAATCCTATCTTTTAATTCTACTGCCTTACCAGCTAATCCATCAGCATTTGTGCATAACAATCTTAATGAGGCCCCATCCCCTGATCTTCTGTCATTATCTTCTTTATCTCCCCTTTGTCTGGAAGAACTCTCGTGTGTGTGTGTGTGTGTGTGTGTGTGTGTGTGTGTGTGTGTGTGTGTGTGTGTGTGTGTGTGTGTGTGTGTGTGTGTGTGTGTGTGTGTGATTACCTAATTGTGTTTACGGGAAAGAGCCCAAAGCTCGTATCTTCCCGTCTCCTCATCGGTTCCATTTTATACTTAGTGATACTTATCATACCTGTCCTTAAAACTATGGATTGAGATAGCATTAACTACCTCCTCGCTTAGCGAATTCCAATTATCAACTACTCTTACACTGAAAAAGTATTTCCTTACATCCTGCGAAGAAGTTTTCTTACGAAGCTTCAAACTATGACCTCTAGTTCTAGAGCCAGCCATATCAAAATATCGATCCCTATCCACTCTATCATAACCATGAAGGAATTTAAAGACTCTCACCATATCCCCCCTCACTCTTCTAGCTTCGAGTGATGGTAAGTCTAATTCCCTCAGCCTCTCATCATAACTGAGATTGCGTATTTCTGGCACCAGTTTCGTGGCATGTCTTTGAACTTTTTCAAGCTTAGATATGTGCTTTTTCAAGTGCGGATTCCAAAAGGGGGCTGCATATTCGAGTTTTGGCCTCACATAGGTTACATAAATATTTCTGAACATTTCCTTGTCCATGTGCCTGAAGGCTACCCTTACATTTGATAAGAATGCATATGCTGCCCTTACTATGCCATTTATATGTATTTCTGGAGACAAATCTGCCAGTATGTTTACTCCTAGATCTCTCTCATTTTCTGTCTCTTGAAGTTGTACTCCAGCCACCGAGTAGTCAAGCTTGGGCCTTCTTGCACTTGTACCCATTCTCATTACCTTACATTTTGAAGTATTGAATTTCATTAGCCACTTTTCTGACCACTCATGCAGATTATTTAGATCCTCCTGAAGTTCTCTACCATTGTTCTCGTTTTTTACTTTCTTCACAATCTTTGCATCATCTGCAAACATATTCATGAATGAATTTACAGACTCTGGTAGGTCATTTACATATACAAGGAACAAAAGTGGCCCTAAAACTGAACCCTGTGGAACTCCACTACTAACTCTTCTCCATTCAGACACTGAGTGTCTTACTCTAACGCTCTGTTCCCTTCCTTCTAAGTAAGTTTTTATCCATTCCAAAACATTTCCACCTATTCTAGCCATTGATTGCAGCTTCCTAATAAGTCTCCCATGTGGAACAGTGTCAAACGCTTTCTGGAAGTCTAGGAATATGCAATCTGCCCAGCCCTCTCTTTCCTGTAAGATTTGGCTTACCTCATCATAAAATTCTAATAAGTTTGTTACTGTTGATCTACCTTCTCTGAAGCCATGTTGCCTCACTGACAAAAAGTTGAAGGATTCCAAGTGAAGAGAGATGTTTCCTTAGTAGTTTCTCCATAACTTTGCAAACTATGCTGGTCAAGGAAACAGGTCTATAGTTCAGAGCCGTATCCCTCCTTCCCTTTTTGAAGATAGGTATCACATTTGCTTGTTTCCAGCATCTTGGAATCTCCCCCAACTCCAGTGACTCCTTAAATATGATACTTAGTGCCACTGATATTGTGTTTGCGCATTTTTTAAGCACATGAGGGGATATGTCATCGGGACCTGTAGCTTTATGAACATCTAAATCCATCAGCGCTTTGCATACCTCTGTGGCTGTAAGGTTGATGTTCTCTAATACCGGCCCTTGAGCTTCTATCACTGCAATCTGAGGGGGTGGGGTATTTTCTACTGTAAATACTGACTGAAACTCCTTGTTCAATTCTTTGCAGATCTGTGTGAGAGAGAGAGAGAGAGAGAGAGAGAGAGAGAGAGAGAGAGAGAGAGAGAGAGAGAGAGAGAGAGAGAGAGAGAGAGAGAGAGAGAGAGAGAGAGAGAGAGAGAAATAATTTTTTTGAATGGGACACCGGGACAGGCAAGAAAATTACCCTCATCAAACCCAGGAACAAAGAAAACATTACCACAAAGAAAAAGTGGAAGGTTATGGACAAGGCAGAAATGAGGGAGCGATACAAAATAGGAAAAGGACAGAGTGAAAGAATAATCAAAGGTACATGCACTTAAATGAAAAAAATTGTGTACCATATGCTCAATCAGCTGCACTTTCTTCTTCCAAAGCAATAAAGCTTTTCTCTCTCTCTCTCTCTCTCTTGGATTAAGTCAGCTGTGGCTGAAAGCCCAGAAGGGTATAAATTATTTATTTTTGTTACTATGAGTTTTATATCTATTTGCATGAAATTATCACAATTATATCAAATAAAAATCTTTTTGATATCTTTTATTTTTATTTTTTTATTTAAGCAAAAGTTTAAAATAAATGTACCGTCCCTAATCGGTACAGAAAAAAGAAATATGTACAGTAGTTGTCTTAATAATATGAAAAATTGACATGTTGTTGTAAGAGTGCATTACATACATAAATACAGAAAACCGATAATTCAACTCTCTCTCGCATACACACACACACCATACACATTATTCGTATCTATGGATGCTCATATGTTGGATGTTCGAAAGTCGAGGAGTGTCTGTAGTAATAATTTTCTTAGGCTGAAAATGGCTGACATATATTATAATGTACCACTGTCCCAAACGGAGTCTCATATTATTGAACTGTAGCCCTGGAAGGTTTCCTAAAGGTACTTAAATGCCAAATATATAAAAATAACTTTGGAAAATACTGATAAACTTACATCAGCAATATAAAGTAATTTATTAACTACACCATACAATGCAAATACTAATAAAGCACACAACTTACAATGAACTATTATTTCCTCACCATTAGCAGTCTAAAAACGACAATTCTTTATATTATGAAGAATACAAAATATGCATACCAAAAATATATATTAAAATGTGTATGCTTCAGAATGAAACATTAATGAGTAGCTGCTGACAACAATATATAAAACTTCGATAAAACATAATTACACAATTCATGTTCTTTCCTAGATCTATTATAGAGTGAAGATCACTTATCTGCTAAGGATAGTTTCAAACAGACACCTGAACCGTGCCTTATATGAAATTCTAAACATAATATGTATTCTCCTCTAACTATACACTTAAGCTTAAGCTTAATTCATAAATTTGGAACACAATAAGATCAACAACAACCAAATTCATAAAACAACAAATGCAACAACATACTGTAATAAAAATAACGTTAGTGTGCTTTAAAATTAATGACCTGCTTCTGTAGTGTGCAGCTCTCCTATAGCTCTGCCATACCAAATGAAGCAATACATGCTCTAAGTTTGAGGAAACAAGGCCAATTTGTTAACTACCCCTTCAATTGAGTTCTTTTGCATATAAGTCAATATACTGCCACTGACGTATATCATATCTGGTAAGGTTGATTAAATACACCAAATGACTTGAAATATGGTGCTAAAAGTGCAAGAATAACAAAATGCTTGAAGGTCAGTGCTCTCTGCTT
>JAXCGZ010013707.1:0-2500 GCA_037179515.1 Halocaridina rubra
CATGCACTTTCCTCTGCTGTGTTACCCTCAGATGACAATGATGTGTATGAGTATGCATGGATGTGTCTTTATATCTGTAGTAAGGACGAATAACTCCTTTTGCTGAAATGAATACCACAAACTCTCTCTCTCTCTCTCTCTCTCTCTCTCTCTCTCTCTCTCTCTCTCTCTCTCTCTCTCTCTCTCTCTCCTTGATATGTATGGCTATGAAGCCCCAGTGGTGTTTCTATTGCTCATCTAATTAATGCATGCATGTATATATATATATATATATATATATATATATATATATATATATATATATATATATATATATATATATATATGTGTGTGTGTATGTATGTGTGTGTATATATATATGTATGTACCTACTTATTATTCTAACCTGAAAATTGTTATTCTATATCTGCTTCAAATTGTCTGCAGTAGTACGGAATTTAAATGATAGCACTCAACAAGGGCTATTGAAAATATTGTCACAATGATTACTCTTCAAGTACTCTTCAATTATTACACTATATTTTATTATTAATTATGATATTTTAAATTAATTGCATTTAATTATTTATTATTAATTATGATATTTTAAATTAATTGCAAATTCTATTAGTATGTTATTTTTACATAACCACATAGATTGTAATGTTATCAACTACAATATGACTGGGAGTGCCCATGTGCACATGTCCCCATGTACAGTTATCTGAATAAATAAAAAAAAAAAAAAAAAAAAAGTCATGTTTGAGGTTTTGGTTGCGAAAGCATGAGAGAGAGAGAGAGAGAGAGAGAGAGAGAGAGAGAGAGAGAGAGAGAGAGAGAGAGAGAGAGAGAGAGAGATTTCAGATAAACTAATACAATATCACGTTTCTTTGTACAGATGCCGAAAGAGAGAGAGAGAGAGAGAGAGAGAGAGAGAGAGAGAGAGAGAGAGAGAGAGAGAGAGAGAGAGAGAGAGGAGAGAGAGAGAGAGAGAGAGAGAGAGAGAGAGAGAGAGCATTGCAATGTTAGGTTCACATATTTCTGATAAATTAACATTATTCTTTAACGCTAATTAACTAATGATAAAAAAAAACAGGATAAACCGGTATGATGACGTCACAGGGTGACTGCATAGAGGCCAGACGTGATTACCTAATTGTGTTTACGGGAAAGAGCCCAAAGCTCGTATCTTCCCGTCTCCTCATCGGTTCCATTTTAGACTTAGTGATACTTATCATACCTGTCCTTAAAACTATGGATTGAGATAACATTAACTACCTCCTCGCTTAGCCAATTCCAATTATCAACTACTCTTACACTGAAAAAGTATTTCTTTACATCCTACAAAGAAGTTTTCTTACCAAGCTTCAAACTATGACCTCTAGTTCTAGAGCCAGCCATATCAAAATATCGATCCCTATCCACTCTATCATAACCATGAAGGAATTTAAAGACTGTCACCATATCCCCCCTCACTCTTCTAGCTTCCAGTGATGGTAAGTCTAATTCCCTCAGCCTCTCATCATAACTGAGATTGCGTATTTCTGGCACCAGTTTCGTGGCATGTCTTTGAACTTTTTCAAGCTTAGCTATGTGCTTTTTCAAGATAATAATAATAATAATAATAATAATAATAATAATAATAATAATAATAATAATAATAATAATAATAATAATAATAATAATAATAATAAGAATAAGAAGAAGAAGAAGAAGAAGAAGAAGAAGAAGAAGAAGAAGAAGAAGAAGAAGAAGAAGAAGATGAAACAAATATTATTCTTAACAAAACCCTCAGAGAGAATCCTTATTACAGTGTATTTTCTTAACCTTCAGAAAAACCACACCAGAAAATGTTAACCTAAGTAGATACCTGTCTATTCACGGTTATCTACCAATCTATCTACCTATCTACCTCTAGGAATACACACACAAAAACACATACACACATTGCTACATGCAAAAGTTACGCAAAATAAAATAATTGGAAAAAAATGACAATGTTTGCATGACAAACATAATTTTACTTCACAACACAACTTGCGTGACGTCAAGCGAGCAATGTTGACACTAGCGATCGTTACATTACAACCGCTGCAGTAGGCGAAGCCCCGAACCACGCGGTATTATATTTTATTGGGGGGTATATGGGAGGGGGTTTAGATAGTTCTGAAAAAGAGGGTGGAACAGTATCTTCGTGGTTGGTGCATGGATTAGACACGACATTCTTGATGGAAGGGAAAAATTATAAGATGGTGACGACGACGATGATGATAATAATAATAATAATAATCATCATCATTAAAAAAAAGAATCACGTGGTAGAAATAAAGTGAAATCAAATAAACAAAAAACATGAGGAAATCCGGACATTAAAACATAAATGTTGGAAAGAAAAAAATGACATTAAGCAAAACACACAGCATAAAATATGATAACTATCATATTTGTGTACTTAATACAATCGGATCCGTATTCGAATTCGAATTTTAAGTCAAAACAATATCATATTTATGTACGTAAT
>JAXCGZ010013707.1:7500-50000 GCA_037179515.1 Halocaridina rubra
CATTGGTGCATTTGTATGCCACTTATAGAACAATAAAAAGGGTTTATAGCCGTTACATAACGAGAGAGAGAGAGGAGAGAGAGAGAGAGAGAGAGAGGAGAGAGAGAGAGAGAGAATCAAAACGCTTTCGTGGGTTAAGTAAATTTGATATCTTCTTCTTCTTCTTATTATTATTATTATTATTATTATTATTATTATTATTATTATTAAAGTAATCTTTAAAGTAATTGATCTCTAGGTTAGGTTAAACATAGAAATGATGTTATTGGTAATAATAATAATAATAATAATAATAATAATAATAATAATAATAATAATAAGTAAATCGTGATATTATCTTTAAAGTAAGTAGTCTACTGGCTAAGCTATGCAGAAGAAATATATTAAATTATTTAAGTATATATCCCTCAATAATTATTTCTATCTTCAGAAAAAAAACGAAATAATCTGAAATAATAAAAACAAACGGATCCAACAGAAATTTAATTCTACTAAATATTATAATAAGTCGAAATAGAATAGGCCTAATGGCGAGTCAACAGGGAGTATTTGAGACCATGAGACAATTGTGAAAATGAAATTATTTGTTTTTATGTAATTCTTTCGTGATTTTTCACAATATGAAGCCTAGTTCAGGAAAATTCTCTCTCTCTCTCTCTCTCTCTCTCTCTCTCTCTCTCTCTCTCTCTCTCTCTCTCTCTCTCTCTCTCTCTCTAAATTAGCTTTCTTAGTGCAATCGTAAATTATTATGCCTGGACACGTCTGAAAATATACTTCACTAAAAAATAAAAAGTTTTTTTTTCTTGCCCCAGAATAAGAGTAGAGTATACTTTTGCAACCAGCAAAATTAAACATTTTCTGTAATCTTAAAAGTATATTACTTTATATCGTTATATTCACTATAAAAGTATTAAAAAAAATTGATCTCATCACCATTCGTTTTATAAAGTTAAATGTATCATTCATAACCGAGAGATTTGAGTAAATATTACAATTTTTTTTTACAAATAAATAAATTGTTTTGCAGTAGAGAAAAAGTAAAATACGAACCACGAGCAAAATATGGTAAAATAATGGTAAAACAAACCTCAAGCAAAAATCTTACCTTGGGAAAAACACCAAAACCTGACTGATTTCTCCAATGAATATTGAGTAAATATTACAACAAAAATATATATATAAAAAAAATAAACACAAGAAAAAATTATGCAATAGATAAATGGTAACATAAACATCTATATACAAAGCACGCGAAATGGTAATTTTATAAACTGGTAAAGTAAAAATCTTACCTGGCGTGGGTAAAAGTCTGACATTCTGTTCCTCTGCCGTGGGCGTAGGAGCTGCAGTAGTAGTAGATTTATACACCCCTGTGGGGCAATGCCCATGCCTGTGGGCACGCTTTCTCTCCCCTTTCAGAAAGGACAAATTGAGAGCCCCCCTTCGTGGGCTGTTGACGCCAGCCATGTCTTTAAATATTGCAAAATTTGGTCCAATTTTTATATCTCGTTTATTAGAATATATAACTACTAAAGATTAATCTCCAGTTTCATTATTCTCAATCAATATATTTTTTTTTAAGTTTTTTAATCACTCCTGGTCTACCTTATTCTTTCGTTTCCTGGTTACTGTACAAGTCACTTTATTTTCTCATTCTTCGTTATTATTTCTCTCTCACTTCTTTCTTAAATTCCTCTATTCCAGCGCTTGCCCTTTTTTGTTTTTTTACTTCTTTCACTCGGCTATAAACGAGTTACCGCCCCCTAAATTTTTCCACCAATGGTATACTTTCACAACACAAACGAGGTTTGTATGGACTATATTATTACAACTATATGTGAAAATGGGTTAAATATTTTTTTTGTTACATATATCGTTAACAAAACACTGTCAGATTTCAGTAATATTAGTAATGAAATGTCTTACGTAACTGTAAGCTGTTTGTAACATTTGTCTAAAAATGCAATATCTGCTTCCAAAGGGGCAAAAAATCAATCGTTCGATGATTTCGAAGTTAAGTTCACAACTTTTTGGGGGGTTGAGCGAGACGATTAATCAAAATCCCTCACAAGAAGTAATAACCAAACAAAGAAAGGGCGGCTTATTGCTATCTTACGCATGGGTGCAGAGGTCCCCTGGGGTATGGCCAGTCAACCCCTGGGAGAGCAGAGCTCCCCTGAGCCCCCCTGGACTCTTTTCCAAGGGTCAGAAGGACTCCATCGAGATTATCTTCTTCCACCGAATCCAGACAAAGAAAATTATATCTTCTTTTGCTGTAGCCTGGGCTAAGTAATAAGGGTATCCCCCAGGGTTGATTAGTTGGCGTGCGTCCCCAGCAGTATCATGAACGCACGCCCTCTGCCGCCCCTGCACCCCCTCCGTCGTCACAATCCACGTCTCGGTTCACCCTTACTACAGGTGTAGCTCGCATGGCCTGATGCATTGGTGAATACACAAAGTTCTTCTCTAAAACAAAATTACACTGTGACGATATACAGTCTTCACACACGTCCAAAAACATGTTTACAAAATAGATTTGGACTTACACTCACAATACATTCTCATAATACCCACAGAAAACTTATTCAACCAAAGTTTAATCATTCTCTTTGTCCAAATATCTATTTACTCTTGCCAGTCAGGGGTAAGGAAATGATCAAAGGAATGAGAGGAAAATAGATCAGAAAATAAGTGTTTCCCTCAACGTGCAGCAGCTGTTAGGGAGTATAATATTGGAGAGAGAAATGGCTGACTTGGGTTCAGTCTCATCCACTAAGACGTGAGGAAAAACCTCTCTCTTGCCCACTTTGCTCACACTGAGGATGTATTTATAGTATACTTTTCAGACACACGCACACCGCGTGGTGCGATTTTCAACACGGTCAACAGATAAGAACACGGTGCAAGATTAGGGGAGACACAACACACCGTATTCACTTCATCTGAACGCCTCGATATAAAACCTTTCTCTCTTATTTACATCACTCCATATTCATTCCCATAAGTATTACATCACTCGATACACAGTTTAAAACAATCTCACTCTCCTCTTCACAGCCGTAGAAGACTCCGGAAGGAAAATTATGAGCAGGTTCTCCTGACGAGATTCAGCAGCGGACGAATTCTTCCTCTGTCGCAGGCTAGACACACACTCAAGAAGGCAACTATCGACCCAGTCGATCGAGCCTCTCCCACTCACACAAACTCTGCTCACTCGACTACTGCGGCTGCGTCAGCCAGACCTGCTGGTGTGCGCTCTCTTATAACCATCCCTGGCAGTCTTCTGCCCTACTTACATTAGCATTTATCTTTAAGTTCAAGGCCCATTAAAACGCTATCAGTAAAAAAAAATGCAATGTACATATCCTGATTAGAGCGACGCAATGCCTTGATCAACAAGGAACTGGTTAATAATTACCGATTTTTTTTATTCAGAATATCCATTCTCTAACTGCCTCCTTCTCGCTTAATAACGTTATCTAATAATCCCAATTTATTACTAACAGAAAAAAACAGAACGTTCCAATTCCCAAAAATAAACCTGAGGTTTGAGTGTCTCAGAAACGTTACACCACTCTGTTGGCAATTTTCCTACGGTACATCCCTAAGTAGCGTATGTCTTCTTTTTTGTTACCCAATACCCGGTATACTATGTACCGTCTAGACCACGTGTTCTAGTGAAGCGTTAGTTAGAAATTCTAGTACTGAATATTACTAGCGTACTAAGCAGTTACACTGTACTAGTATGGCGCTGCTGAATGCGATATTAAGCTCATTGTTAAACACTGTTCATAGCTTATTTTCACTCTCATTGGTAGACTCATTTTATTTATAGAAAAAAAAAGGTTTTATAAGAGTCTGAATCGCACAATACCTTTGCCGGCTGCTTGACCTTGCCCTACATAAATAATTATCGCTTAGTGTATATAGTAGAACATACACACGTACAACGTCAACATTCAAACATACATACCCATATGGAAAGAACTATTACTAGATGTTAACACTCTTTATGTACTAAACTTGAATTAAGCAAGTGCTAATGTTTATAGTTCGGAGACGGGGAAGCTCATATAATTTCCTCTGCAGTTATCGTACCGAGTGTACTGATAAAGTCACGAGTAAATTCAAATTTGTCATTAACCACGGCCTTTCCATGTTGTGGAAATGGTATATGTCGAGAACTAGGAAAATAATATTTATAATGTATTAGTTTATGTTGCTTTAAGTTTCTATTCATATATATATATATATATATATATATATATATATATATATATATATATATATATATATATATAATGTATATATATATATATATATATATATATATATATATATATATATATATATATATATATATATATATATATATATATATATATATATATATATATATATATATCGTCATCTCAGGGCCTAATCTTCCATAACTCTAGGTCCTCTGTACTTTGAATTTTTTTCTGTGTCATTTTCCTTTGTGTAACATTACCTCATATCTGCCTTGTCCTTAACCTTTTTCTTTTCCTTCGTCTTGGTGTTTTCTCGTGCCCGGGCCTTTGAAAATATCAGATGAAATATACAAAAATATAGATAATAAGAAAATATCATTGCTACTACTACTCGATCTTTCTAAAGCTTTTGATAGTGTACACCATACCACTCTATTAGAAAAATGCAAAAAAATGAACATTGACCCAAGCTGGTTCGAGAACTATTTAAAAAACCGCTACCAGTCAGTCAGAATAAAAGATGTAGTCTCAAGTCGCAAGAAGGTATTGTTTGGGGTCCCTCAGGGATCGATCCTAGGACCTATACTTTTTCTAATATATGTAAACGATCTAGTAAAATATTTACCTAACTGTTATGTCATTCAATATGCTGACGATACTCAAATCTTAATTGAAGGAGAAATTAATGATTTAGAAAATATTATTCGTAGAGCAGAAGAAATTTTGTATATGGCTAAACGTTACTTTCTAAAAAATGGTCTGTTACTTAATGAAACTAAAACCCAATCTATTCTTATCGGATCCAGACAATTATTATCAGAAGTTGATGACAATCTTCATATAAATTTTAACGGTAATATCATTAAGCCAATGAACTCGGTAAAGAACCTAGGTGTCTATTTTGACCGTTACATGAATTTTGAAATGCATATAGATGAAATTTATAAAAAAGTAATGGGTACTCTAATATATCTAAATAGGGTAAAAGACTCATTTGAAACATCAACTCGTATAATAATTGTCCAGTCCTTAGCTATGAGTTTAATTAATTACTGTCTCAAAGTTTGGGGATGTACCAATAAGACTCAATTACAAAGAATACAAAAGTTACAAAACTTTGCAGCACGAGTGGCTGTTGGCAATGTAAGAAAATACGAGCACATCTCTCCTGTTTTAAAAGATCTAGAATGGATAAAGATTAGAGATAAATATGTTTTTGATATATGTACCTTTGTTTTTAATATACTAAGAAACAATATTCCTGATTGCTTGTATAATTTTTCTACAGTAAGCTCAGTTACCGGGTTAACTACCCGTCAAGGGGAAGATTTATTAGTACGAAGGTCTAAAACTGATATTGGCTCAAGAGATATAAACATTCGTGGACCTCATTTATATAATCAGCTTCCCAGAGAACTAAAAAATGCTGGTTCAGTGTATACTTTTAAATATAATCTTAAGAAGTTGCTCTTAAAGGAAGATTTTACTTGTAAATTTTAATGGTACACTCATCTTTATGATTTGCTTGTTTTAGTATGTCTATATCGTACACCACAGATGTCTATCTGGAATATATATGTATCTTATCTAAATACCCAATGTACATTGGAATAAAGGATTATTATTATTATTATTATTATTATTATTGATGAGGGCAGTTTTTGCCTCTCCCGGGGTCACACTCATAATATATATATATATATATATATATATATATATATATATATATATATATATATATATATATATATATATATATATATATATATATATAAACTGTTAACATACAGCTCTAAGTGGTAAGGAAGCCCATCAATGAAACAACAAATAGAAAAAAAATAACGCTATATTTCGGGTCCTAACTGGATCCCTTCTCAAGCACTTGCGCATGAGGAGAGAGAGAGAGAGAGAGAGAGAGAGAGAGAGAGAGAGAGAGAGAGAGAGAGAGAGAGAGAGAGAGAGAATGTCATATGTCATACCCAACACGTGGATAGTCGAGAGAGAGAGATTATCCCTGCATAATAGAAAAATCTTAGGAATGTGAGAGATAGTGATACGGCGCTGTGACGCAAGACGACGAAATAAAACGCTTACTACTCAAACTTGGTTTTAAATTCGTGACGTTTCGCTCTCCTGTTTTGTTTCACTCATGAAATAGTTCCTTTTAATTAGAAGAATAGGAACTATTCGTGCTAGTCTTATGGTTACCTCACCATTATTACTATCAGAAATAGCTCTTGACGACTCCAAAGACCTACTAGAACTATCCTTGGTAGTTCTATTGTTACTTTACTATCGAAAATAGTACTTGATAGTATTCTTTTAACCTAAAAACTACGATTTTTGTTTATTAGGCTATGACATTTTCATAGGCAATATGTAAAGTAAACGAAATTTCAATAAAAACAATTGCATAAAATTTCACGAAAAACAAACAAAATAATACAACAGTCTTTACTGGAGTCCACTAATAAATAAATAAATAAAAACATCTGGGGTACGGAAATTCCTATGTGTAACTTCAAAGGAATTTTCTCACAGAATTTCCCAGAAGATTATGGCTCGCCCATATACAGTTAATATTAAGGCAATCTGTCGCTTATTTCGATCCAATATTTAGGTGTGTTTTATTAACAGGCCATTTATAAATTTTATTTGCATTATTATTTCGAAGATTTATATTTTATTATTTTTGTTTTATGCATAGCGTGTTTTACGTCACGGACTCCCTTTTCTACCAAGGGCTAGGACGGTTGCCTTCTTGGGAAGGACTTGTTTTGGCATTTGTAATCGCTACCCTGAATGCAAGCCCTTGCTAACCTCAGACCGCGACGGGGAGCGAACCCTCGACTTGACGCCTCAAAGTCGCGGTTTTTTCTATGCATATCTAATCTAATAATAATAATAATAATAATAATAATAATAATAATAATAATTTGTGTACAACCACTAACTGTATAATAATTCGAACATTCACATTTTGTAATATTATTGTCTTCGCATATATCTTCTACAAGCTTTTTTCTATATAGCTAATGGTTGCCAATAGTTCAGTGATTTGTGCTCTCTCTCTCTCTCTCTCTCTCTCTCTCTCTCTCTCTCTTATATATATATATATATATATATATATATATATATATATATATATATATATATATATATATATATATATATATATATATATATATATATATATATATATATATATATATATATATATAATATATATATATATATAATATATATATATATATATATATATATATATATATATATATATAATATATATATATAATATATATATATATATATATAGTATATATATATATATATATATATATATATATATATAGAGAGAGAGAGAGAGAGAGAGCGAGAGAGAGAGAGAGAGAGAGAGAGAGAAAAAATTCTTTTTTCCTGTTTTCAGAATTACCTAAAAGTGAAACTGGACTGAATAATAATAATAATAATAATAATAATAATAATAATAATAATAATAATAATAATAATAATAATAATAATAATAATAATAATAATAAAGACATTAACAGTTGATGATGTTTCTTATGTGCCAAACTTTGAGTTCAATATATAGATTTTTTCTGTAACTTTATTTCCATTATATGTCATATTAAATCCAGGATAAGGTACAGTATGTGAAAAAAAGAAACAATACTAATAAAAAATAACAAAATGAAAAAAAAATCTGCAAAGTCATAGTTGTATTAATTATGCTCAGAAATTAAATGAAGTTGGACCCCTATACAAGGTAAACTCATTATGAGCCTAGATGAAAGTACTGTAAAACCTTTACAGAGAAATTAATAATGATGTTAAAAAGCTACGAGGCAAACTTAACAAGGTTTTCGAAGCGTTCCCTGCAGGGCGAAGGGATGAAAAGTTAACTTTCTCTCTTTTGTGTAGTGATATGTACTTGCCTTTACTCACAGTCTCTCTACATCTTTTAACTAGACGAAAGTATATTTTGGTTAATGAGGTTTTCGACACTATCCCTCCAAGGAAAATTGATCAAATGTGACTTTTATTCTCTTTTTACATGACAAAAACTTCCTTATATCTCTCCCTATGTCATTCACAAAATACATGTCTTTCTTTCTCTTGATTCCTTGAATTCTCTCTCAAATTTCAGTGAAACTTTTATCTGTCCCTATGTCATTCACATAATGCGTCAATCTCTTGATTCCTTGAATTCTCTCTCAAATTGCAGTGAAACTTTTATCTCTCCCTATGTCATTCACAAAATACATGTCTTTCTTTCTCTTGATTCCTTGAATTCTCTCTCAAATTTCAGTGAAAGTTTTATCTGTCCCTGTGTCATTCACATAATGCGTCAATCTCTTGATTCCTTGAATTCTCTCTCAAATTGCAGTGAAACTTTTATCTCTACCTATGTCATTCACAAAATACATGTCTTTCTTTCTCTTGATTCCTTGAATTCTCTCTCAAATTTCAGTGAAACTTTTATCTGTCCCTATGTCATTCACATAATGCATCAATCTCTTGATTCCTTGAATTCTCTCTCAAATTGCAGTGAAACTTTTATCTCTCCCTATGTCATTCACAAAATACATGTCTTTCATTCTCTTGATTCCTTGAATTCTCTCTCAAATTACAGTGCTTATATCTCTCCCTGTCATTCACATAATTCGTCTCTCTCTTGATTCCTTGAATTCTCTCTCAAATTGCAGTGAAACTTTTATCTCTCCCTATGTCATTCACAAAATACATGTATTTCATTCTCTTGATTCCTTGAATTCTCTCTCAAATTGCAGTGCTTATATCTCTCCCTATGTCATTCACGAGTAATGCGTCTCTCTCTTGATTCCTTGAATTCTCTCTCAAATTGCAGTGAAACTTTTATCTCTCCCTATGTCATTCACAAGAGTCGTATATCTTTCTATCCCTTGATCACTATAATTCTCTCCTCAAATTGCAGTGAAGCTTTTATCTCTCCTTATGTTATTCACAAGATGTACAGTATATCTTTCTATCTCTTGATCTCTAGAATTCTCTCTCAAATTGCAGTGAAACTTTATATCTTGATTCCTTGATTCTTCCTCAAATCACAGTTAAAGTTCATTGCAGTGAGACTTCATATCTTGATTCCTTGAATTTTTCCTCAAATCACAGTAAAAGTTCATGGCTATATCTTTTTTTAACGTATGCTCCCTTCTCCTGTTAAGATCAGTAGGTTACCTACAACCAAATAACAAACAAACAAAAACATTTATTTCCATTTTGTACAATGGTTATTCAACATTAATAGTAACTTATAAGTAGACATGTAATTAAACTAACAAATAAGAGGGTTAGACATATAGTTAAATTAAATGTAGCTTTCATAGAAAATAATAATGCTGTAATAAAAATGTTACAATAATGTTAATAATAAAGTAGTAAGTATGCCACTAGCTACATGATCGTTATTATCGGCATCATTTCCATATTTGTTTCCTTACAATGAGAATAATTAGTTCTTAATGAGCAGCAACTATTTGTCCAAAAGAAAACTGTATAGTTTGCCTTTGAAAGCTGTGAAAGAGGATGCATTTTTAAGATGCTCTGGAATATTATTCCAGAGTGTTGGCCCTTTGATAGTGATCATCTTTGAACCTGCTTCTGTGTTTGTTCTGTGAATAAAGAGCTCACTGCTCTGTCTTGTGTTGGTTCCCCTTATATCCCTGACTGTTTTTAAATCAAATAGCCAGCTAGGATAATGATGGTCCAAAATTTTGAATACAAAAACATAAATAGCATAAGCGACCTTATTTTCTGCCCGCAGCCACCCAAGTTTATTGAGAGCTGGTGTGATGTGGTGTATTTTCTTATTCCTCCCAGGGCAACTCGAGCTGCAAAATTAATAAGCTTCTGTATTCTGTTTATCTGAGTCTTAGTGGTAGCTCCCCAAACAGTTGTGCAGTAATTAATGTGACTTAGGGCTAGAGATTCAACAACAGTTATTCGAGTGGTAGTCTCAAAATTGTCTCTTATACGTGATAAGTACATTAATGTTCCTGTAGCCTTTTTGCATACTTTATCTATGTGGGAATCAAACAACATGTGGTTATCAAAGTGAATTCCTAGGTTTTTGACTGTTTTGCTAGGTGTGATAATATTGTCGCAAAAATTAATTGTTGTGTTTTCTGGAATTTGTGCTATGTGGAACCTTGAACCAATAAATATGCACTGTGTTTTACTTTCGCTAATTAACAGCCAAATTTCTTGGAAATAGGTTTTAATTTTTGACAGTGTTTTCTGCTCTTAAAGTTAGCCCTGGGAGATTATTAATATCACCACTAAGGAGTAGTTGAGTGTCATCTGCATATTGTACGACTAGACAGTCAGAAATGAAAGAAGATAGATCATTTACGTAAATGGAGAAGAGGATAGGACCAAGTACTGATCCCTGTGGAACACCAAATGATACATTTTTTGGCACAGAGATAATGTTGTTAAGACGTATGGACTGTTTACGATTAGATAGATACTCGCTAAACCAGCTTGGATCAATATTTAAGTTAATACATTTACTTAAAAGAATTTCATGGTTTACACTGTCGAAGGCTTTTGATAAGTCCAACAAAACTAGCAAAGATATTTTTTTCATATCTATTTTATTATATATACTATTCGTAACTTTAAGCAGTGCAGTTTCCGTCGAGAGTTTTGGTCTGAAACCATGTTGGCTAATCGTTAGTAGTCTATTTGATTCTAAATATGACATAAGTTGGCATGCAACAATTTTTTCTAATATTTTAGAGAAAATGGGTAGCAGGGAAATGGGACGATAGTTTGTCACATCTTCTCTGTCCCCCTTTTTATGCAGAGGTATTACATGTGCTATTTTCCAAGAGTCAGGAAACTTTTTAGTAACAATGGAAGTGTTCATAATAGTTAGAATATAGGATGCAATCATGGGTAGAGCATCTTTGATGAACTGAAATGGTATACCATCTGAACCATAAGAGCCAGAGTTTCTTAGGCTCTTTATGGTAAGAATTAGGGTAGCACAATCGATAGGAATAAGCTTGAAGTACTCTCTTGTGTTTTCATTGGAAGAATTGTCATTTAAGCAATTACTCATATTCACTGAGTTGATGTTTTCTTGAGTTTTTTCATATGTATTTTTGCCAACGTTAGCAAAATAGTTATTAAAGTTTTCTGCTTTGTCTTTCAACTCCGTAATATTTTCATAACTTTCTGAGGTACTTTTTTCATTTGGTATCATGCTTCTTATCACATTCCATGTTGCTGCTGTATCATGTCTAGAGTCATTAAATTGATTTTTGTAAAAGTCTTTTTTACTTACACTGATGAGAGATCTGACACGTTTCTTTTCTGTTTTATAACGTTCTCGGAGAGTCATATCACATCTATTCATTTTTAGCTCTTTTTGTATTTGATTTCTGATTTGCATTGCCTCTTTGATGTCATTAGTTAGCCAGGGGGCTGAGGGGCGGGTTATTTTTCTTGTTACAATGGGTGCACAACTATCTAAGCATTCAAGGAAGACTTTTGTTAGAATCTCAACCTGCAAATCGACGTTATCTGTGTATTTAATTCTATTAAGTGCATTTATGTTGTTGATTAATGTTTCACAAAAGATATCAGGGGAGTAATTTTTTAGACACCCGAATGTCTTGAGGAGAGGCTTCCTTTTCGGCTTGTTTATGTTTAGCATAGCAATGTTCAGCTCATGGTCTGCAATTGGGCAGGGAACTACGTCCCAATAGAGTATACTTTCCACTTTATTTGTTATTATCAGATCTATGAGTCCTAGAATTGGGGGTTATGCGGGTCGGTTTTGTCACTATTTGTGTTAACTTCAGTGTTGATCACCCTTTTCATTTTGTTATCTGCTGAGAGCAAGTCATCATTAAAATCACCAAGTATGTATATGGGTTTATGAGGCACACAGATATTTCTGAATGTTTCTAGTAGATGATTGAATGAACTGGTAGGTGCTTTAGGGTGACGGTAAACACACCCTACAATGAAAGATGGAAGTTTCTGATACTGCACAGTGATCCATAAATCTTCGAGCTCCTCAGTTTTTTCTAAACCTGTGGCTATTTCTGATGCACTAAGATAATTTCTAACATAAATACAAACCCCACCCCCTCTGCCATGGTCATTGCGAAATATTTTAAACTCTGGAATATTCACATAACAAAACATAAAAACTCGAATTCATCTCGATAATCATAAGTGTTCCTCGCAGTCACACCTAAACACATCATATATAGTAAAATAGATCAAGAGCCAAGCCCAGGAGCCACGGTGGATCAGAGCTGGCACGCAAAAGTCGGGAGGCGACTGATATGGATTCCAGCCTGACGTTGCACATTAGGAACGGCATCCAGTCTTAATCCCACTACTCCAATCTCTCTCTGCCCACCCCCATTCGTGATTGATAAAACATGCACACAGCTCAGAGCTAATCTAGACTTCTATAACCAGTTCTCATACAGCCCCAGATGACCCTGACCACATCTTGGGGGCATGGCTGAAGTGACATATGGCAATTAGTGCCATCTCATTCTATCTACTGATGAGCTAAGTTTTGAATAAACTTAATAATAATATTGGGGACCTCAGAAGCACAGTTATAGCACTCATTTGGGGAAGAGACAAATCTGCTTGAACCCCCTAGGAGGGGTATCCCACCTTGAATCCCCGGCTCTAACCTGCCCGTTTCCACCCTAATTTGAATAGTGATTAACAGACATATAAAACAAACAAAAACAAGGTGTAATTGGGCAAACAAGTTTCTTATTTTAGTGAATATACAGGAGAGGAGAGCAGCTAATCCTCATTAACATATCATTTTATATTATCTAATCATATAGTATAGAAAAACGGATACGATTAATTGATTATGGATTAGTTGTAAAGCAGATTAACCTAGAGTTTGGGCTTAGAAAAGATCACAAGTACCGGCGTGTTTATTCCACACTGAAGGATAGTCTTATATTTACTATTATATCTTGGGAACACTGAGGTTAAGGGTAATTGAACAAGTCATACCAAACACCAGATCAACTGGTGTCATACCAAATATGGAACGAAGAATGAAACATACCATCAAAGCCTAACATATCAACTTTTTATTCAAAACGCAATAAAAATTCCGATTACAATTTTTGAAGAGCACACAATGCCTTTTGGGAGTCAAGTTAAAAATAAGAATGATAATATTTAAGTCATATCTTAATCTACATAACAATCAGTACCTTAAAAGATAAATAAAAAACCCAATATTAAAAGAATACTAAAAGATCAAGAGTATTTTTCATAGAGATACAGAGGGCGAGGTGACAAGCAAAATATGCCCACGATTATCATTTCCAAATATTTACATAGACAAGTTTTTCCACAATAACAAAACCACAAAAAAGTCGGGTATAAATTTAACTCGTTATTATCAAAGATGGCTGAGTTTTCTTCTATGTTTGATGCCTGCGTTTTAGGAGTGCCAGAATAGAAAGGTCACCATAGCCAAGGTCCTAAAACTGTGACACTTTAAAAGGACCTAAACCCGCCTTCAGGCATGAGTGCCCTAATCCAGAGTCAAATTAGGCAGGCATCTAGCATCTAGAGAAACCCGGGGGCATACTAGCACATTGAGAAACCCAAGAACATAATAGCAAAGTGTGAAACCTATGGGTACACCAGCACATTGAGAAACCCAGGGGTATACTAGCAAAGTGAGAAATTCAAGGACACACTAGTACATTGAGAAACCCAGGGGCATACTAGAAAAGTGAGAAACCTAAGGGCACAATCACATATTAAGAAACCCAGAGGCATCCTAGCCCACTCAGAAACCATGAGCATAATAGTACAATGAGAAACCCTGGGGCATCCTAGCATACCGAGACATCCAGGGGTATACTAGCACACTGAGAAATCACAAGGAATGTAGAAAAATCCTAGACTTGCAGCAACAAGGAAAATAAAGCAGGCAAATAATGACAGACATGGTGTATAAAGACGAATTTGAAAAACATTATAACAGTAAGCCAATGTGTTAATACTTTTCTAAAGATCAAACCATTATGTTAATACTTTTCATTAACCCAAACATTAAGCCAATATGTTGATATCTGTCTATTTAAACACACAGACATCATTCAATAACATCACTTTCGGTATCTATACGGTATTTACAATGATCTTTTAGCATTCTGTGAATATAAAATCAATCAATCCCTCTGTGAAAAAAATGAAGGTATAATTACATATCTTAAATGGTTTTCAGAACTTGAATCACACTTGTAGGTGAAATTTTCAACGATACTTAAATTTTTTTTTTTTTTACTTTTTTTAATTACAATATTCAGTGTTTTCTTAGTATTTTTCCTTAGTATTTAGCAGGATTAATTCTATTAATTCCCCAGTTCCTACCTGTCTCTGTCCACCCCATTTAAATGGGGATCAATAATGACACATAAAACATCAAACATTTACTATTTATTCCTTCTGATGGAGAGAGAGAATTTTACTCTCGTTTATCTATATGTTTTGAGAGGCAACTATTAGCAATAGGGAAGCTGGTGATCCCTTCCAAATATCTATGCTTGTTGGAAATCACCTACTATAAGAATGCTCTGAAACCCCGATGTCTCATATTGCTACAAATGTGGCTACCCCGATACTGAAAAAAAGTGTACAAACAGATTTACAAAAATCATTATTATCATCACTACATGTGCAAATAGTTTTTATAAATGTTTTATGTGTTACAAATAGTTCCCAATCAAATGGGGATGGACAAAGACACAGCACTAAAGGGTATATTAAGACTGGATGCCCTACCTAAAGTCCCATGGCGGAATCGGTGCCACGTTAAACAGACTTGTCACATCCCGACTTGTGCACTCAACCAATGAGCTTCAGTTGTCCCCATGTGCACACAGTGTATTTACTTAATTTAATTTTAACTATCAGCAACACTGTCACTTCAGCCTTACTTCCCCAACTCCAATTTGTCTGTATCCAACCCCATTCAAGTGGAGATACATAGGGATATATAAAGCGGCAAACCATAAGTGTGTTGGTGAAACATTAAACAGGGCTTTGGAGTATAGGACACTGGCTTGATCTTGTTCCTTATGTATGGTGTACATAAGAATCACAGTGAATGACTGCATAATCTTGTGATGAAAAAAAAAGTGGATGGAAATGCCATGCAGGATGGAGAGAAGTAGGCCAGAGAGGAAGTTTATGGATGTGGTGAGGGAGGATATGAGGGTGTGTGGTGTGACAGAGGAGGATAAAGGGGATAAGGGATACGGAGAGGCAAGACCGAGATGGACTGGGCATGTGTTGAGGAGGGATGAGGGGTATGTTGGCAGAAGGATGCTAAAAATGGAAATGGCAGGCAAGATGGGGAGAACTACGATAAAAAGGAGGTTTATGAATGAAGTGAGGGAGGACAAGAATGCATGGTGTGATGGAGGAGGATGGAGAGGATAGGGCAATATGGACACGACTGATCCCGATCCATGAAATTGACATGAATACAAAACTATTGATAAGTATTGAAACTTTTCTCTAATAATGGAATATGACCAAACAAACTTTTATCAAACATACCTCATACTCGACATGCACGTTCTGAAATTCATATCAGACTCATTGATATCTATCAAAAAATAAATTAAAATATTATTATCTTAAAATAAAGTATCAATAATGGGTGACACTCCAGCTTCAATATGTCTGTCAATTATATTAAGTATTTCTACTGCTCTATTCTACATGATAAGTTACAGTAACAGAAGTGGGATACTGTACTCAATGTTCTACTACAAAAACAATGCTGTTGTTTAACAAGACTATTGCAAAAACAAAGTTGTTTATTACAAGACTATTACAAAAAAGTTACTGTTTTCCAGGCTAATCACAAAAACAAAGTTGATGTTTTACAAGACTGTTACAGAAAAACAGCATTGTTTTAAAAAACTATTACAAAAACAAAATTATTGCTCTGCAAAAAAACAGTTACAGATTTTCTTGACCATTACAAAAACAAAGTTGTTTTTCATGAGACTCTCATAACACCATTCCCTATTTTCCAATTTACTCACGGTGGCAAAGTAGTCAGTGCTTCCCTCTGAGGTTGACAGACCAGGGATCAAGTCTACTTTGGGTTGCTGGAAGGGCATCCAGCCTTAATTCCCCAGCCATACTCTGTGTCCACTCCCATATTAGGGACTAATAGTGACACATTAAACGAAGATTACCACTGCTCAAGATTTACTGCACTATTTATAAACATCCTGAATTGATCTCTACAGATTAATACATAGTGACAAGATTAAGTCTTGTATCTAATGTAAACAATGTACACTCTATGAACATTAGGAGTTACATACGTACACAAACATTCGTACCAGTTTCATGCATACATAGATCACTTTGCATTTGTTTACTAGATCTAAAGAGAGAATACAGTATATACATTTTATTTTTCATTCTAATGTTCCACAAGTCCATAAAATGTCTAGTCAGTTTTATGTCCAAACGTCCACAGATTACATCTACATTTTCTATATTTAGTATACATTTGCAAGTCTTCTAGTAATGCTTACTTATGCACTTTTACCACTGGGAGAAAATTTTTTTTTACTTCTATTTCCTCAAGTTTATGATATCGTCAAGTCGTATTTTATTAATTCATGTTCACGCGTTAATCTTTATTTCCTATATTTAATAGACTTCTCTTGACATCTAACAATGTTTATATGTCATTTACCATTGGAAAAACATTTTGTTGCTTCTACAGCTTCTCAAATTCACAAAATTGTCAAGTCGTCTTTTACACCCAAACGTGCACAGATTAAATCTAATTTTCTATAGTAACATACTTTCTCACGTCCTCTAGCATGCTTACCTATATATTTTCACCGCTATGTGATACAATTAATTGCAAATAGCTTACTTAGGTACTGTTGAATACATTTCTATACATTATCATACTTGATACATAGATATATGTTAACTTACAATGAATATAAATGAAAGAGAGATTCTTCCATGCTATGCTATTTTTATTTCATTTGCTTCTTACTCATTCTTATAAGGACAATTGAAAGGAAAATTGTTTTTTTATGATTTGTGTACTTGTATATTGTACACAGGGAGAATTCTAATATCCTTTTCTTTAAAAGAAATCAAGAACCAGTTGCGGCTGTTGGGCCTCCCTGTAGAATATCCTTGCTGGCTACCTTGTGGGTGACTCAAGGGGGGGGTTCTAGGGGAGGCAATGTGGCAAACCTTTATCCCCTAGGGGCTAAGAGGAGTAACTTAAGTGTGTCTTGACTCGGTCACCCCCTTCAAAGGGGGAATTGGGCCTAGTATATAGACATAGACGGAAAAATATTTAAATCCATACATAGCGAAAATTCCTCCTAGGTGCTGGGTGACAAGAGAATCTCCTGTTCCAGACACTGCAAATATATTTTAAGAGAATTCTACACAAGGTGGATAAGACAAATTAGGCGAAAAATTATAACGAAAGGAACTGCTACGGAAGCCGCACATACACAGTATTCTAAATGGATTCTATTGGAGTCTTCCATGAAATATATAAGCAAAATTAACCAAAAAAGCCCCGTAAGAGACCTATACAAAAGTACTTCAAGACCACGACTTTTTCACCACATAGAAAATATATGTCTTGCAAATAAATTTTTCAAACTATGAACTTAAATATAGTAAAACGTCTCAGACAAAAATACAATTTTCGTAATAGATACCAACTGCAGAGTGCCGACATGAAAAGAAAAAAAATCCAAATGAGATAAATTGAGAACCTAAAACAAACATTACAATTAAAAACTTAAAAACTTCCCACTGTTAGTTTAACTCTAGAAAAATATAGAAAGTGCGGCTGATAACATGATAGTTTCTATACTAACCTATTCTGTTTAAATTTGAAACTAAAAGATCTAATCTTCATTTAAAAAACTAGTATATCAATGTGAGAACAAATTACAGATTATTTGGATCAGGTAAAGTTTAGCAACCCACAATTGATTAAATAACCCCATAAATTTTTATGTAAGGTAAGGTTAGGTTAAGTTTGAATAGGTAAATGCCTAACTTATCCAAACAGTTTATGGGGTTATTTAATGTACTGGGGCTCCCTAATCTGATCATTTTCATCAGTGCTTCAACTCTCTCAATAAGTCCTCTATTACATTATCATATAGATTAATCTTATGACAATTCATCTTCAACAGTTCAACAGCAGAATCAACCACCCCCGTTTCAAGGGGGATTACGGCTACTAAAAATGTACAGTAAGTTCATGTACAATATGTACCTATCCACCAAAAATTGCATTTTCCCAAAGGCTCTCAAAAAATTGCTGGTATGTCAATGAGAGAATATGAAGTAGTAATGATATTTATCTGTACTTATTGTTAGCCCAAAATCATATCTTAGATAGAAAAAATTTAATCTTCCAGGTGCATGTTTAGCTAAAGTCCTTTTCAGGGGTAGCCACAATAGACCAAAGTGCAAGTATGTACATACGTACATTCAAAATGTAGTGTATCATTGCACCATGCACGTACATTATTATAGTTCAACAATCTAACGAAGAATGCAATCTAAATTCAGATATAAAAATTAGGTATAATCATTTAAAAGATAGAAAATACTGGACATACTATATCAAATACACTGAGTGGGGACGTGTTACATAAACGTAGAAGTAAAAATGTTCCATTCCTCGTTTAAGAACAACGAAAAAATTTATTTTAGTTCATGTCCATATAAGAATGCAAAATACATCAACAGAAAATATTATTAATTTCCCAAGATAGCCTAAAACTTATTCTGCACAAGGATGAGTTATGCAAACGAAAAAAGTAATACGATCCATACCTTGTTTATTAATAACGAAAAGGTTTGTTTAGTTTTCTATCAAAATAAAAGAGCAAAATAGGACATATTCATAAACTACACAATATATTTATCAGTCTTCATAAAACAACATATTCTGTACGAGGACGAGAAATACAGACATAAACCATCTACTCATTTAGGAATAACTGAAATAAGAAAATAGAAAACAGTACATTAAAAACGACAAACTATATCTACCAGTCCCCATAGTCTATGACACATTCTGAACTAGAATGAGTCAAACAAATAACGTTCCCTGCCTTGCTTAATTATAACAGAGAACTAGGTTATGGTGCCTATTGAAATAAAGCCAATACAGGTATATCTACCAGAGTCCATAGTCTACGGCACATTCCATATGAAAGCGAGTTACACAAATGCAATAACACTATAACATTCCCTGCCTCGTTCAATAAAAACAAAGAACTAGATTTCGGTGCCTACTGAAATGCAGACAATGTATCTACCAATCTCCATAGCCTACGACACATGCCAAGTGAGAACAAGTTACACAAATGTAAAAACTCTTAGGTTTCCCTTCCTCATTTTATAATAATGAAGAATTAGATTTTGGATCCTACTGGGATGAGAAAGCAAGACACAGTCACATTCACCCAAAGTAGGAGGAACAGATGTATTCCTCGCCCTCAAAAATCATCACAGGGCCATCCTCGGCACCAAATTTGGTTGGCCTTTTCCATATTTTCCTCCTACATCTACTGACCCGTGCGTACACCATATATGTCGAATAATATAGGCAAGAGAAATACAGGCAGTTCAAAAAACACAAGAAAAAAACAGGATATACTAAAAACACAATATTCTCTATGCAAGCTTGCTAAATATTCCTAGTCCTACAGATAAGTATATAAACAACTTAAGCTATTTGCAAAATCTGAAACTTATTCTAATAACTTGATTGCAAAACTTGAAGAGTGTTTAAAACTTTATTGATGAACTTAGGTAGTATAGCATTGAAACACAAGATTTGTGTAACTAAAGCATTTTTTTTTACATATTTGTAAAATGCACATCTAAGAGAGGTCAGGTCAACAGCATTTCAAAAGATATTAAAGGGGTAGACTGCCATATTACATGGTATAAATATACCCAATAAGATGTAGGTTATTCTTTAATCAACCCTTTGGTACAAACAAATCAAACTTAGTGGCAAATGTTTTCAATTTTGAAAGTCAGTGTAGATAGTCAAGTACCGCACTCTAAATGCAAGAATACCATACTGTATACATCAAGAGATATAAGTGATTTACGATCTCTATCCACAGTACCAGGTCGTTCTTTAATATATCCTTTGGTGCAAGCAAATAAAATCTTAGGGGAATAGATTTCATATTTTGAGAGTCAGAGCTCTGTGGCAAAGAGTAAATACCCTATAAATAACAATGAAATCATTGTATACATTACAATTTATGACATCTGTAATAGGTAACTGGAAATGTAAAAAAAACAATTTTACACTTTCAAAGTTAGGGTACAATGGTAGTGTTGGTCAGTCACGAACACTAAATGCAACAAGACGCGTAATATCAACTCAATCATTAATACACACTATGATGTACAAATTATTTACTGCCTTTGTCTGCTATAATCATTATTGAAAAAAAAACATTTAACTTTGAAAGTTAGGGTCCAACAGTATAGCCAAGTACGCTAAATGCC
Source organism: Halocaridina rubra (assembly GCA_037179515.1). Classification (NCBI taxonomy): domain Eukaryota; kingdom Metazoa; phylum Arthropoda; class Malacostraca; order Decapoda; family Atyidae; genus Halocaridina; species Halocaridina rubra. The sequence continues at coordinate 28,353 of JAXCGZ010013707.1, forward strand.
CAACAATACGCATAACTATGACTAAATAATTGCATACACTACTATATACAAAAGATTTACGGCCTCTCTCCACGGTACCCGGAATCATAATTCCACTGTGGATTTCCGGATGCCGGCCCGCCACCCCAGGGACCTCCTCTGCCACCTCTTCTCTGTTGGTCCCAACTACCTCCACCATCACGGTCTGAAGGGCGTCCATAGTAGTCAGACCCTGATGGACCTCCAGATCCGCTATTATTCTGTAAATATAAGACAGTGCCAAATTGTGCTTTACTTTTTTTTGCCCCCCCAACCAAGTGGTTGACCCATGCTAGACAGTTAGTGGGGAAGAAGTGGCAACTCTTTATCCTTTATGAGCTAAGAGGAGTGACTGAAGTGTGTCTTGGCTTATGGTAAATGTGTCCCCTTTGGATCGTCCACCCCCATTTCAAGCGAAACTGAGACCATTGTATTTATATAGATGGACATGTGAGACTTTTTACTTTTATTGCAAGAACATGAAATTCAAGTCCTTACAGCATCAACTCAAGCTCATGCATAGTTTTTTGTCTTTTTATGCATCATTCTTAATCCCCATTCTGGGGTGGACAGAGACAGGTTGGAGCTAGGGAATGAAGGATAGATGCCCTTCCTAACGTCCAATAATATCTTCAAAGACAAAAGCATCATTAATCTCTCTATATACTAAAGCTTGATACCTCTTATAAGGGGGGTGGCTGAGTCAAGTAAAGAACATGACTCTTTGTGGGAAGAAACAAATAGTAATAGCAATAATAATATAATAATAATAATAATAATAATAATAATAATAATAATAATAATAATAATAATAAACCTTTATTTCCATTTCATTAAACAATGGGTATTCATCAGCTGGGGCAAGCCCAAACCCCTCACTGTGGTGCCCAATCACAGCAGTACCTGCCAGTAAACAGCTTAAACTCTCGGTCTTGGACGGGAACCGAACTTTCGACCTCGTGCATGCGAAGCCAGCGCGTTACCACTGTACTAGCCAGCAGGACAGTAGGTTGGCCCATGGCACCAACTGCCTGTTGCAATACTACAGCTGAAGGGTCTTGTGGACTTAAATAGCACTGTCTAGGACAGTTCGATGTTAAGTCTTTCTTCAGTTACGGTTCTCTTTCTATGCCTACATCAACACCAAATATTCTTAGATATTCGTTACACATGTCTTATAATCCCTTCACATCAGACAATTCACAATACTCCCCATCTCTGTTTATCTCTACGTTTTCTTCGTGCCCAGCCCAATGAGGGTAATTTATTTTTTTTTGGTCTGTCCTGGTATATATATATATATATATATATATATATATATATATATATTATATATATATATATATATATATATATATATATATAATATATATATATATAGAAAAAAACAAAGACGGGATCACAATTCCCTAACTCAGCCCTGCTTAGTTGACTTTTAAGACACACAGGGGAACACAAAATATTCTTCCCCCCTAACTTAGGGGGTATAACATTAACATGCTTTATAACTGGAATATAAAATCCCCAAAACAATAAAAACTAAAATGTTTGGATCAGCTCCTTACAATTACACGACAACTCTTTTTTTTTAACCCATTACCTGCAAAAGTATCATACAAAAACAAATTCTTTCAACTTGTAAGCTGCAAATGTCCAACACGCAGCCATGTGAGTGATCAGTTTTAAGTCACAGACTCCCTTTTCTAATAAAGGATAAGATGGTGCCTCCTAGGATCTGGTTTAGGCAAGTGTCACTGTTACCCTGAGTGAATTCCCATTCTAACCTATGACTGTGGCGGGACTCAAATCCTCGCCTTGACTACTTAAAGTTGTTGGCAGAAATGGAGTGGAAGGCAACATCTGGCATCTTTAGCAGCGTTACCATACGAGTCAATATTTTAAGCAGACGAGGGACTCGGAAGAAGTCAGAAGCCTTAATGATGCCAAAGTGGGCAGTACGAAATTACTTGCACTAGGTGTGGCAAAAAAACTCCACACTTGCACGAAGGCACAATTGATTTCATTGATACCTTGCAGGGAAAGGGTTAAAATGAGGTGTCTGTTACATACCTGACCCCAAGGTTGCTGTTGTCCAGATTGCCTACTCCAATCACTGCTGTAACTCTGACCTGACGAAACACTTCCCATGCTGCCCCTGTCACTGCTCTGGCTGCGGTATCCGCTCGATTCACTTCCGCTGCCATACTCGGGGCTGCTATATACCCCCCAAGAGCTTCCCTAGTGTAGAAAATTATCGTGAATAGTTTATGTTGCTGTTATTGCTTACCATTTTATGAGCCACTATTAATCAACATTATTGGGGTGAACACAGACAAGATGGAGATGGGGAATTATGGCTGAATACCATAGAAGCATTGCTAGGGTACTTGATGCTGTTATTTTCTGTTTTACGTGAAATTATTAATCCCATTATGAGGGTGAACAGACAGACTGGAGCTGGGGAACCAAGGCTGGATACCTTTTCTACCACCCCAAGATGGGTTCGATAAAGGGTCTGTCAATTCCTGAATCGAGTGCTCTAACTACTGCAGTCCTCACTAGAATTCTCTTGGTCATGAGGACAAATTAACAGGTACAGTCTATGGAAGAAATTTATTGGTATTTTCTTTCTCTCCAACTCAGTTTCTTTCAACAAAACAAAAATTATGTAATTTCTATTTAACTTTGTTTAACTCTTCCTTTCATCTTGTTCAGCACTCACATTCCATTGCAGAATATTACTATTTACGCGAAAAACGTGTAATTCAGAAATAAATTATAAAAATAAATTTAAGATAAAATTAAGTATACAGTATATATTATCAGAGTTTGCAGTGTACTGATTATGTTAATACGTTCAAAAGAAAAAACATTTTTATTTTAGTTTTCTGTGTGATTATTTACGACCATTATGGAATTAAGACAGGATGCCAATCCTGATGTCTCGAGGAGGGCTTGATTGCAGATCTCTCACCTCCCGAGTCAAGTATTTTAACCACTGCACTACCATGATCCCCATCGTCTAATATGCTCATTACAAACTAAAAGACACTATTTAAAAAAAAAGATACTAAAATACAATGCATAAAAAGAAGAATATATACCATACTCCTCATAGGACTGTCAAAACTGCTGAAGCTGCTACCAGAATAACTCTCGCGGCTGTTATGGTCTCTGTCTGTGCTAAAACCTCTGCTGCTATTACCGTGACCTCCTTGCACATCGTAACTACCATCTTTGCCGTAGCTGTTGCCTCCGCCGCGCCTGTCTCTGTCAAATCTTCCGCTATCGCCACTCCGTACATTATCTGAACTGTAGCTCTGGGGTCCGTCTCGATTAAAACCACCTTGTCCGTAGCCGCCTCTGTTATGTGGGCTGTTGTTGGGTCCGTCGCCAAACCTGTTATCTCGCTCCATGCCAACAAAACTACTGCCAGGGCCCCCGCGTCCAAAATCGCCTCTGCCGTGGGGACTGTCACTGCCGCGCGAATCTCTATCCGTGCCGTACTCAGCTCCAGGCCCATCTCTATTTCCTCCGCGGCTGAAGCTTCCTCGGTCGTCAAACCTGGATACTCTATGCACGTTATCGCTGTGACGATCAGTGCCTGCGTCCCTGCCAAATCTGTCTCTGTCTCGACCACCAAAGCCACCTCGGCTTCCCCCGCCACTAGCGTTGTCTTGGTTAAAGGAGCTACCTCTATCGTTATATCCGCCCCTGGAACTTCGTTCGTTAAACCCTCCTCGTTCGCCACCAGCAAATCCTCCTCTGCCACTGCGATCGCCAAAACCACCGCGATCATTAAATCTCCCTTGATCGCTACGGCTATTAAATCCTCTATCAGTGAAACCGCCTCGTCCGCCACGATCGCCAAACCCTCCTCTGTCGCTACGGACATTGGATCCTCCCCGCTGATCACGATCCCAGCCACCGCGGAAGTTGCCTCTTCCCCGACCACCTGCAATTATTATTAATTTCATTTCAATAAGCAATCAAGAATTTCAATTTTCATTCCATCATTTATTCATATTTAATAACTCTGGAAATTGTTAGGACAGGTAAGGTCAGATTAGGTTAAGTGAGGTGACGTTATGCTAATTTCTTGTTAAGTTTGGTTAGGTGGTGAGGTGATGTTAAGTTTGGTGATTTGCTTTATAAATATAAAGAAATTTAGAGCATCCTGAGGTTACTTCTCTTTACAAGATCCGAAACATCAGAAAAAGTGTAATAAAGATAGTGACAGTTCTCTAAGTGATATTTTTTTTTATAAAAACACATTTTAACATATATAGTTTTGTTTTTATATGAATGTGACACTGGGACAGGCAAGAAAATTGCCCTGAACAGGCCTGGGCACCAAGAAAAGATTGAGATGAAAATAAAATAGAAGTTTAAGGACAAGACAGAATTAAGAGAATAATTCACAATAAGAAACTTATAGCCTGAAAGAATTTCGAATTGAACTCACCACCTCTGTTATTATTCTTCTTCACATAACCAGCATTTTGTGCTTCTCTGCTATATTTCTCCACAAGCTGGCTGGCCTGTTCATGAGGTAGTTCTACATACTCTACGGAGTCAAAAAGGTCCTCTTCGCCTTCAGGCAGGGTGAAGTTTGCTGTAAATAAAAGAAAAATGGTTAATTATTCATTTATCTACATGTGGTCAGTGGGGCGAAGTGGGAGCCCTCTTGACATTGAGGGTTCGCGGCCTGCCAAGCCCTGAGGTTAGAAAGGTGATGCACTCAAGTAATGATCACACCTTCCAAACCCAAAGACTCGCAAGAAGGTAACATCCTAGCCTTTAGTAGAAAATGGGAGTACATGATGTAAATTTGATCACAGTAAAGTGAGATGGGTGGTTGAAGGGAGGTTGCCATCAAATGAAGCAGTGGGGTGAACTAGCTACAGCTGTTGGGTCTCAAGGCAGAAGATCCTTCTTACTTACCCTGTGGTTAACCAAAGCAGGGGGGGGACTGTGGCAACTATTTATGCCTAAGTAGCAAACAGATGTGATGATAGGGTTTTACATCACAGACCCTTTCTATTATGGACTACAACAGTGCCTTCTTTTGAAGGACTTTTGATTTGGCAGTGCAATTGTTACCCTGAGTGAGTGATTTGCTAACCTCGGACTGTGGAGGGTTTTGAACCGACGACCTGACGAATCAAAGTCACGCAGGCAACCAACCTGGCCACAGTGGCCTCTAAGGAGCTATGAGAAATGATAGAGATGTATTAGCTCCTGGTGAATGTGTGCTTTGACTTGGCCACCCCTTCTAAAGGAGAACTGTGACTAATGCATTTGTATGAACATGCATAATACCCTAACCTTTTCAAGAATTCTTAAGCTCATATATACCTACGTAGATGCCAGTAACTTGGTCACAACTGCACTATAAGAAAAAAAAAAAAGTGGAAGCTTGCCTTCCTAATGCTTTGTGCACCTCCTTCCCTTAAAGTAGCTGAAGCCTTCCTAATGCTTTGTGCACCTCCTTCCCTTAAAGTAGCTGAAGCCTTCCTAATGCTTTGTGCACCTCCCTCCCTTAAAGTAGCTGAAGCCTTCCTAATGCTTTGTGCACCTCCTTCCCTTAAAGTAGCTGAAGCCTTCCTAATGCTTTGTGCACCTCCCTCCCTTAAAGTAGCTGAAGCCTTCCTAATGCTTTGTGCACCTCCTTCCCTTAAAGTAGCTGAAGCCTTCCTAATGCTTTGTGCACCTCCTTCCCTTAAAGTAGCTGAAGCCTTCCTAATGCTTTGTGCACCTCCTTCCCTTAAAGTAGCTGAAGCCTTCCTAATGCTTTGTGCACCTCCTTCCCTTAAAGTAGCTGAAGCCTTCCTAATGCTTTGTGCACCTCCCTCCCTTAAAGTAGCTGAAGCCTTCCTAATGCTTTGTGCACCTCCCTCCCTTAAAGTAGCTGAAGCCTTCCTAATGCTTTGTGCACCTCCTTCCCTTAAAGTAGCTGAAGCCTTCCTAATGCTTTGTGCACCTCCTTCCCTTAAAGTAGCTGAAGCCTTCCTAATGCTTTGTGCACCTCCTTCCCTTAAAGTAGCTGAAGCCTTCCTAATGCTTTGTGCACCTCCTTCCCTTAAAGTAGCTGAAGCCTTCCTAATGCTTTGTGCACCTCCCTCCCTTAAAGTAGCTGAAGCCTTCCTAATGCTTTGTGCACCTCCTTCCCTTAAAGTAGCTGAAGCCTTCCTAATGCTTTGTGCACCTCCTTCCCTTAAAGTAGCTGAAGCCTTCCTAATGCTTTGTGCACCTCCTTCCCTTAAAGTAGCTGAAGCCTTCCTAATGCTTTGTGCACCTCCCTCCCTTAAAGTAGCTGAAGCCTTCCTAATGCTTTGTGCACCTCCTTCCCTTAAAGTAGCTGAAGCCTTCCTAATGCTTTGTGCACCTCCCTCCCTTAAAGTAGCTGAAGCCTTCCTAATGCTTTGTGCACCTCCTTCCCTTAAAGTAGCTGAAGCCTTCCTAATGCTTTGTGCACCCCCTTCCCTTAAAGTAGCTGAAGCCTTCCTAATGCTTTGTGCACCTCCTTCCCTTAAAGTAGCTGAAGCCTTCCTAATGCTTTGTGCACCTCCCTCCCTTAAAGTAGCTGAAGCCTTCCTAATGCTTTGTGCACCTCCTTCCCTTAAAGTAGCTGAAGCCTTCCTAATGCTTTGTGCACCTCCCTCCCTTAAAGTAGCTGAAGCCTTCCTAATGCTTTGTGCACCTCCTTCCCTTAAAGTAGCTGAAGCCTTCCTAATGCTTTGTGCACCTCCCTCCCTTAAAGTAGCTGAAGCCTTCCTAATGCTTTGTGCACCTCCTTCCCTTAAAGTAGCTGAAGCCTTCCTAATGCTTTGTGCACCTCCTTCCCTTAAAGTAGCTGAAGCCTTCCTAATGCTTTGTGCACCTCCCTCCCTTAAAGTAGCTGAAGCCTTCCTAATGCTTTGTGCACCTCCCTCCCTTAAAGTAGCTGAAGCCTTCCTAATGCTTTGTGCACCTCCCTCCCTTAAAGTAGCTGAAGCCTTCCTAATGCTTTGTGCACCTCCTTCCCTTAAAGTAGCTGAAGCCTTCCTAATGCTTTGTGCACCTCCCTCCCTTAAAGTAGCTGAAGCCTTCCTAATGCTTTGTGCACCTCCTTCCCTTAAAGTAGCTGAAGCCTTCCTAATGCTTTGTGCACCTCCTTCCCTTAAAGTAGCTGAAGCCTTCCTAATGCTTTGTGCACCTCCTTCCCTTAAAGTAGCTGAAGCCTTCCTAATGCTTTGTGCACCTCCTTCCCTTAAAGTAGCTGAAGCCTTCCTAATGCTTTGTGCACCTCCCTCCCTTAAAGTAGCTGAAGCCTTCCTAATGCTTTGTGCACCTCCCTCCCTTAAAGTAGCTGAAGCCTTCCTAATGCTTTGTGCACCTCCTTCCCTTAAAGTAGCTGAAGCCTTCCTAATGCTTTGTGCACCTCCTTCCCTTAAAGTAGCTGAAGCCTTCCTAATGCTTTGTGCACCTCCCTCCCTTAAAGTAGCTGAAGCCTTCCTAATGCTTTGTGCACCTCCTTCCCTTAAAGTAGCTGAAGCCTTCCTAATGCTTTGTGCACCTCCTTCCCTTAAAGTAGCTGAAGCCTTCCTAATGCTTTGTGCACCTCCTTCCCTTAAAGTAGCTGAAGCCTTCCTAATGCTTTGTGCACCTCCTTCCCTTAAAGTAGCTGAAGCCTTCCTAATGCTTTGTGCACCTCCTTCCCTTAAAGTAGCTGAAGCCTTCCTAATGCTTTGTGCACCTCCCTCCCTTAAAGTAGCTGAAGCCTTCCTAATGCTTTGTGCACCTCCTTCCCTTAAAGTAGCTGAAGCCTTCCTAATGCTTTGTGCACCTCCCTCCCTTAAAGTAGCTGAAGCCTTCCTAATGCTTTGTGCACCTCCTTCCCTTAAAGTAGCTGAAGCCTTCCTAATGCTTTGTGCACCTCCTTCCCTTAAAGTAGCTGAAGCCTTCCTAATGCTTTGTGCACCTCCTTCCCTTAAAGTAGCTGAAGCCTTCCTAATGCTTTGTGCACCTCCTTCCATTAAAGTAGCTGAAGCCTTCCTAATGCTTTGTGCACCTCCTTCCCTTAAAGTAGCTGAAGCCTTCCTAATGCTTTGTGCACCTCCTTCCCTTAAAGTAGCTGAAGCCTTCCTAATGCTTTGTGCACCTCCTTCCCTTAAAGTAGCTGAAGCCTTCCTAATGCTTTGTGCACCTCCTTCCCTTAAAGTAGCTGAAGCCTTCCTAATGCTTTGTGCACCTCCTTCCCTTAAAGTAGCTGAAGCCTTCCTAATGCTTTGTGCACCTCCCTCCCTTAAAGTAGCTGAAGCCTTCCTAATGCTTTGTGCACCTCCTTCCCTTAAAGTAGCTGAAGCCTTCCTAATGCTTTGTGCACCTCCCTCCCTTAAAGTAGCTGAAGCCTTCCTAATGCTTTGTGCACCTCCTTCCCTTAAAGTAGCTGAAGCCTTCCTAATGCTTTGTGCACCTCCTTCCCTTAAAGTAGCTGAAGCCTTCCTAATGCTTTGTGCACCTCCTTCCCTTAAAGTAGCTGAAGCCTTCCTAATGCTTTGTGCACCTCCTTCCCTTAAAGTAGCTGAAGCCTTCCTAATGCTTTGTGCACCTCCTTCCCTTAAAGTAGCTGAAGCCTTCCTAATGCTTTGTGCACCTCCTTCCCTTAAAGTAGCTGAAGCCTTCCTAATGCTTTGTGCACCTCCCTCCCTTAAAGTAGCTGAAGCCTTCCTAATGCTTTGTGCACCTCCTTCCCTTAAAGTAGCTGAAGCCTTCCTAATGCTTTGTGCACCTCCCTCCCTTAAAGTAGCTGAAGCCTTCCTAATGCTTTGTGCACCTCCTTCCCTTAAAGTAGCTGAAGCCTTCCTAATGCTTTGTGCACCTCCTTCCCTTAAAGTAGCTGAAGCCTTCCTAATGCTTTGTGCACCTCCTTCCCTTAAAGTAGCTGAAGCCTTCCTAATGCTTTGTGCACCTCCCTCCCTTAAAGTAGCTGAAGCCTTCCTAATGCTTTGTGCACCTCCTTCCCTTAAAGTAGCTGAAGTCTGCAAGTGCACTGCAGTCATCCCATACAAATGCAGAAAATACAAGACAAAGGTGCTTATTGCACACTATATTGTGTCAGGGCCTCCCTCTTCTATTAAAGGATTTTGGTTTTGGCTAGTGTGACTGTTACCCTGAGTGAATGCCCTTACTAACCTCAGACTGTGGCGGGTCTTGATATTTGTACACTATCCATGAAGTGCATAAGAATAAACAAGCATCTTTTTCCAGAATCTACCATTAAGAGCCACCATATCTGATCAATCCTCTCCATATTACCCTATCCCCTGCATCCTCCTACGTCACACCACACACCCACGTGTCCTCCTTCGCCACATCTAAAATAATTATGACTTAAGCAAAGACAATTTTGTCACGTCCAACTTTTCTTATGGTTCAGTTGCGGCAACCCTACCAACATAAAATGCGAAATATAAAACTATTTATATATCTGATACAGACGAGCATTAGGGACGGTATCTGGCATTATTTATCCAGCTCCAACCTATCTGGGTCCATCCACGTTCAAATGGGAATTAATAGTAACAAATAAAAGGGCAAAAAACAATAACATTTATGATACAGACATATAGACAAATCTTCTATAAGGGGATTAATAGCAACAAATAAAATTGCAGACAACAACAGCAAAATTCCTGATACAAACATATAATTCTTTGCATATCTTCTATATACAAACCTTACCTTTCATTTCCAAAATGGCATGTTCAGGGACATTTTTCCCTTCTTTGGTGACTTGCATGCTGGTGCGCTTCTGAAACTCAGCATCGGTTGGGCAGACGACCACAGCTCGACGGCAGAAGCCGTTGAAACCTTTCATCTTGCGCCTTCGGGCCGAGGCATACACGTTGGTCTGAATGGGAAAAAAAATGAGTATTATTTTCCAAATTCTTAGTGTCACATAGTGAGTAAAATAAAAAAAAAAAATGGTGGACGACCAGCCCCTGTTAGTTCCCCTATTCCTTGTACTTGGCTTTCACTGCTTGATGCTTTATTTCACTAGTAACACCAATTTGAATGAGTTGGAGCTGGGGATATAAGGCTGAATGCCCTTCTTATGCCTTGCAATGGGTGCTTTACTTCAAGCTTTCTTCGTGCCCAGGCCTGATGAGGGCAGATCTTTTTTTTTTTTTTGGGGGGGGGGCCATCCTAGGAAAAAAAAGGAAAAAAAAAAAAAAAATTGCTCGCAAGATTACACAATCCGCCCTTATGGGGTTAATCTACTCATACAATATGCAGAGAATACTGGTGCGGAATAATTTTCTCTCCTCTAGTTATTCCCTAGGCTGCCTGGCTGAATAGCTCGCAGTCTATAAGGGAGGCCCTGCCAATCCCAAGCCTCCTCACAAAATTCTCAGGGAGTGTGTGTAGTGTTGTTGGCAAATGAAGTTGTAAGCAGTGCAGTGGCAGAATCTAGGAGCATAGGTTAACCCTCTAAAGCTGCAGATCAGAATAGGACATCAAATTCGGAAGAGGAGCAGCAAATGATGCTAAACAGTCACAGTTAAGCAACAGCCCTCAAAGGGCACGAGCACTTGTGAAAGGCTTCCATCACTTGGGCATTACCTTTCTAGTTAGTTGTTTTACTTCTAAAAGAACTGCAAGAATCAACATATACAAAGAGATATAATTTCCTGTATCTCACCTGGTCAATGATAAAGTTCCGCCTCCTTTTATATGACTTCTCAAGGAGTGTATTCAAGCACTGCGTACAATCACTGATCAACTGGTCCCAACGACCGTGGTAATTGCCCTTACGTGGTAGGCCGTTTACTTTCATCTTGTCGATGAGGAAATTCGTACCCAACACGTAAAACTTCTTGTCCAGGTGTTCTTTGCAGTACTTCTCTACCCATGTAGTCTTGCCACATGCTGGGAGGCCGATCATCATGAGAGCCTGCATGAATGATATTAAATGAATGCTTTGTATATGCTGATTTTTAGTATGTACAGCTACTATAAAATAGGGTAACCCAGCTTTGCAGGCTATGGACTGCTGATCAACTAATTACAATATAGCTATTATCATCATTATTATTATAATAATTATTATCATCATTATCATAAGTCAAGCTGGAAAAAAAGACAATAAACAAGATGGATACAGCAGGAAAAGGAAAATAAGAAGCTAGAAAAAAAAAATTATATATATTGTTACCAATCAGTTTTTATGCCACTATAAATATACATAAATTTTAAATACTTGGCATTAAAGTTTGCTTTATAAAAATTTATTTGTGCTTAGTACATTTCTACAGCCCCACTGATTAAACAAATATATAAAATGTGATCCGTTTGATGTCCCGGACTTCCTATTCTACTAGGCCTAGGACGGTGCCTTCTTGCAAAGGACTTTGATTATGGCAGGTGTGATCATTACCCTCAGTGAATGCCCTTTCTAATCTCATTTTACGTCACAAACTCCCTTTTCTACTAAGGCCTAAGAGGATGCCTTCTTGCGAAGGACTTTGGTTGAATGCCATTTCTAAACTAAGACCTTTGGGGGGTAGAAGAAAGCCCTAGACAAGATGACTCAGAGTTGTGAGCACTACTGTTTTGCCACAGTGACCACAACTATATAAAAACAAGTATCAAAACCTTCAATTAACAAAAAAAAAGCTATATGTAAAGATAATTCCTAAGTTCTTGAGGTAAAAACATATAAAAAAAACTCTTCCTCATACTGTCTTCCCTAACTTTTATGACCATTCTTCCTTCAAGGAGCTGTATATCGTCATCTCAGGGCCTAATTCTGCCATATTTCATGGTCTTCATTACTTTGACTATTCTTTCAGCATGTCTTTTCCTATTGTGTATCACTCTCTTATTTCTGCTTTGTACTTAAACTGCTATTTTCTTCATGTTCTCTATGTTTCCTTAGTGCCCAAGCCCAATGAGGACAATTTTCTTTTCCTGTCCTAGTGTGTGTTTAAAAAGAAAATAAAACAGCACACACACCTCCGAATCCTGCCTAGTTGCTGGTCCTTGACTCCCCATGGTTCGTTCCAGGAGTGGCACCTGACCCACGAATGTGTATCTCGTAAGCGGCTGGAACCAGGGATATTCAGTGCCAAAATTAACCTGAAAAATTGTGAAAATAAAAAACTTTCTCTTCTGCAAAGATGAGTGAATATCAAAACTTAATGTAAAATTAAATAGCCCAGTAAATGGTTAGGTCATGTATGGCTACTGGAAGCCCTTCCTAGTGCCCCGCGGTTAACTCGAACACGAGCTTGTCACTTCCAAAGTCAAGTGCTCTATCACTGCTCTACTGCACCCCCTCAAGAACATTCTTATAAGAAATATGCATTCAAAGAGACCTGTACAATATCTTGCAGTGAGACATACCCAAGAGTCGAGTGCTCTCACTACTACACCATCGCAGTCCCCCACGAACAGTCATGTATAAAAAATGCACTTATTGAGAACTAACCGATATAATACTTTACAGAACGACCTACCCGAAAGATGCAATTCTTGGTCAAGATGTGAGGGAACAAAGCTCTGCCCTGAAGAGCTCTATGCGACACCTCATAACACATGCCCAGGTTTCTCCCGTTGAGCGAGAACGACATAACGATGGGCTCCGAGTCCATGTCCAAGAAACTGCCAATGACATCTCCTTTACCGAACGTACGACCGTAATCCTGTAATGAAAGGTACATATATTCATATGCAGGTGGCCAAATCAAAGCACACACACTTACCAGAAGTGAATAAACCTCAATCACTTTTCCAAACTCCTTGAGGATAAATGGCTGCTACAATTTCCTTCCCATCACCCTGCTTGGGTGATCCACAAGTTAAGTGGGCAAGGGTCTTTTGCCACGAGGTCTGACAGCCGCAGCTGTACTGACTGGGTAAGGTGAATAGGGATGGACTGAGACTGGTTGGGTTAGAGGAATTAAGACTAGAGAAGAATATTCAATAATATAGAATGAAGTACAAGGTGAGAGAGAGAGAGAGAGAGAGAGAGAGAGAGAGAGAGAGAGAGAGAGAGAGAGAGAGAGAGAGAGAGAGAGAGAGAGAGAGGAGAGAGAGAGAGAGAGAGAGAGAGAGAGAGAGAGAGAATATATATTGCCCTCGAATCAAAATTACATTTTGTTAGAGAGAGAGAGAGAGAGAGAGAGAGAGAGAGAGAGAGAGAGAGAGAGAGAGAGAGAGAGAGAGAGAAAAAAAAAAAATGAATCTATATGTTTTTAGTAGTACCTTAAACTTCAAGTTAGTTGATGCTTTTGCTGTTCCACCATAACCGTAACTAAGCGGTTCTTCACCTAGGGTCAGACTGGCATCGTCAACCGACCAACCGCATCTCAGCACATGAGGATGCTGTTCGTTTTCCATTATGCTTTCAGAAACTTCTGTGTAATCCACAACCTTCACTTCATAGAAGACCCGGCCTCTATGGAAGCCGTAAGTGGCACGCACTCCGTGCCACACGTAGGCAAAGCCTTTTCCAGAGAGCGGTGTGGCACTCAAGAAATCATCTTTGCTGATATTTAAACTAAGATCAGAATTATCTGCAATTAAAGTAAGTGAAATAGGAAGGTTCAAAAAAAAATTATGTTTAATACTCATACATAGATAAGTCAATGTGCATATAACCTAACTGAAACCTAATTTATACTTTAAATCTTTTTTTTTTAGGCATGTGACACCAGGACGGGTAAAAAAAAAAATAAAACTGACCTTACTGGACCTGGGCACGAAGAAAACAAAGTAACAAGAAATAGTGCCTAAATTACTGTAGTGCACATAAATCTAACCAATACAAGTTAAATTTACATAAAAACTGCAAAGTAGTACTTATGTATTTTTTAGGGTAAAATTTTCAATTATTTTTCATATTTTCAAATCATGTATGTTCAAAACTGCACTACTTAAAATCACGTAAGATGCAGTCTCACAGTACATTGAAGTAGCAATGAAAAGAAGTGATGGCTTGTCATGATACTAAGTAAATGCCCATAAGATGTTTGGTCTGCTTTTAATAATATAATTAAGTACTAATGCCTCGTAATTACAACTATTTATTATTAGCATACACGTTACCATAAAAGCACATTGAAAATGCAATAATTAATGAACTAGTTATCGGTTTTAGACTGGTTACCCTTCCAATCATCTCGCGATGGGTTCAACACAGATTTGTCACTTTCCGATATGTGTGCCCTAACGACTGCACTACTACAGTCCTCAGATAAAAGATGAACTAGTATGTACGATAAAGAGATATTTTTATAAACACTCATATATATTAGAGTGATTAATATTCAAAAGGAACCATAGTAGCACAGTGGCTAAAGCCCTCAACTAGGGAATTGATAGACCCGCGATTGATCCTATCAGAGGGCATAAATAAGAGCATTCAATCTGACATAAAACTGCAAACTATATGTAATACTGAACAATATGGAGAAGAGGTTAATAAACTTGGTGTTAAAAAAACAAAAACAAATTCTGAAAAAAAAAGATGGAACATTCAACTTACACCAATCTAGCAACACAGCGTTCTTATCATATTCCGGTTCGTCTTCAACGTGTCCACCTTCCTCAGGTCGATACCTTTTCACATCAGCTGATCCATGGTGGCTCTGAGCCTGTCGTTTCTCGCCTCGCCTTTCTTCTGTGGGTTCCTGCTTGGGTTCCACAATTTCTTGCTTGACTTCGGGCAGTTCCTGTTTTATATTGGGAGCAATACCCATGGGAGGCTGTTCATTATAACCAATGCCTGGTTCCCTTTTGATGCCTGTAAAGACATATTATAGGTGTCAATGTTGTGGTACCACAACTGTCCACATGGTTCCCTGTTAATAGCTCTAAAGACATGAAATAGGTGTCAATGTTGTGGTACCACAACAGCTCCCTTTTAATATTTGCAAAAACATAAAATAGGTGACAATGTCGTGGTACTAGAATAGTCTACATAAGATACCCATATGGTTCCTTTCTATTACGTGTAAAGGCATAACATAGGTGTCAGTGTTGTGGTGCCACAACAGTCTACACAGGGTACACAGTGAAGCTTTGAATATCTATTAGAAACAGCCAAGTATATTACGAGTTAACATTAATTATGACCATATCTACACTGAGAACAGGTTGCGCAGTTGCATTATGTAAGAAATGAGAAGAGGAAGCCAAAAAGAAGAAGAGGAAAATCAAAAGAAGATAAAGAGAGAAAAGAATAAGTAAACAAAGAAGAAAATGAAGAAGCATAAGGAGATGCAATCAAGAGAAGGGGAATGGAAACCATATAGTGGTCCTTCATTTTATGCAATCAATTGGTTCTCCAAACAGCTGTGCATTCAATACCTAACTATGTTCATGATCCTTACAAAAACAGTACAGTACTTGTGATAATGCATTTTCTTAGGGAGAAATTTTATGATTTATTTTCTTTAATAATTTCTGACTGTGCATGTTCAAAACAGAGTCCACTTGGCTAAACTGCAATATGCGTATCGCCAAGCCCTGCTGAGCTAATAAATGAGGCTGGACGACTCTGCTAATGATACCAGTGCAGGATGTAATACATCATCTCATACAATCAAACACATCATGGAAGATTACACTGCACACAACCACAAATGCCAACAATGCAACATACACTCCATGAGAGCTCAGTGGGAATGCCTGGGATTAACAGTGGCCTTCCTTGGGGACTTTGGGCTGTTACGCCAGACAGACCTAGGAAACGTTTACCACATTTGCCAACAACACAAAATACACTCCCTGAGAGCTCTGTGGGTAAGCCCAGGATCGACAGTAGCCTTCCTCAGGGACTTAGGGTGGTTCAGCCAGACAGCCTAGGGAACGTCTACCACATTCACCGACAACACAACATACACTCCCTGAGAGCTCTGTGCATAAGCCCAGAAACGACAGAAGCCTTCCTCAGGAACTTGGGGCTGTTCAGCCAAACAGCTTAGGAAGCAACAACACCAAAAACAAGTGCATTATACTCACTATATCCCCCAAGAGGTCCATCTTCATAACCCATCTTGGCAAAATCTGGTTCTTCTTTAATCACTGGCGGGTACTGGCCAGGACCCGAAGGAGGGTACTGGCCTTGACCAGGAGATGCATATTGACCTGGACCTGGCGGCCACTGGGGCATGTATTGCCGGTTCATGCTGGTGAATTTTCAGCTGTTGATTGAACTCTGTATTGCTGAAAACGATGTCTTACACAGCCAGCCAATTTCTTATCTGTTGGAGAATAAGGTCAGCAATATAAAACAGAAACAGACTACGCATATTTATTACTATACAATTTAGCATGTAGTAGGTTGACCCATGGCACCAGCCGTCTATTGCAATCGATACCACAGTTGATGATCTATTAGATTTAAAAAGGACTGTCATGGACAGCTGGATGTTCAGTTTTCTTCAGTTACAGATCCTTTTCTATGCCTACATCTACACTGAATAAACTTTTATATCTGTTACACATCTGACAAGTCACAATACTCTCCATCTCTGTTTCTCTTTGCATAATGTTTCTTTGTGTCCAGGCTTGGTGAGGGCAATTTTCTTCACCCTTTCTGGTGTCACTCATAAAAAAAAATTACTCATCAATAATATTACAACTATCATTATTATTATAATCATCATTATCATAATTGAAACAAATATAATTCAATTACACATTTTAAATGTCTTTATATAATCTCCCTGTAATGCTCTAAACTAGAATTCGCAGGTTCGATTCCCGACAAGGGAGATTATTGTTCCCCTGCGTGTCGTAAAAGTCGACTAAATGGGGCAGAGCGAAGGGACTGGGAATCCCCTCCTCTGTATTTTCTTCCCGCAATGAGTCAAGGTATATTACTTTGACTCAACCATCCCCCTTATAAGGGGGATTATGGCTCATGTATATGGATAGATTATCACCATAAGACAAACAAGATGTCCAATTGGAAAAAGTCAAAGACAAAAATTCAGATGTCTCCAGAAGGGGAAGCAACTATCTCCCAACGTTACCATCGTTCCCTCCTCATCAATGTTCAGTATTCACTTCACTCACTTGGGAATGTGAATGTCATCAGTTACTATCTTTATCTTCTATTGATAAAAGAAAGATGCAGGTTAAGGTCAATCTAATATTTTACATTTCTAAGTAATCAACGTGAGGGCTGCAGCGGCACAGTAGTTAGAACACTTGACTCGGGAAGAAACACACCCATGTTTGATCCCACAAAAAAGCAGTGGGAATAGCATCCAGCCTTAATCCTCCAGTTCCAATCTGTTTTTGTCCATCCCCATTTGAATGGGGAATACTAGAGACACATAAAACGGTAAAAAAAAATCTCATTTATTAGCTAACGAATGTAACTAGTTATGTAAGTATACAATTACGAACGACTTACATACGCCACTTACGGCAGACAATAAAAATCTATGGTAAATATTTACGATATCACCCGTCTTCCTTATGTCGTATAATTTATATATTTCCTAAGGTTTTGTGGTGTGTTTTGAATGAATCTCAACTTTAAAACATCTGTGAATTATTCCTAACCTAACCGAATCTAACTTTACTTGACCTAACCTAGTAATGAGAACTTTACAATGATTTTGAAGGTCAGATTCCCACCAAAAAAAATAAGAAAATTAAAATTTTGACGCATGCTTAGACGGGTATAATAGTAAAAAAAAAAAAAATACCAAAGCGACTAAATATAGCAGCCAATGGACCTTATTGACAACATATAATTTACGACTCTGACGAATAGCTTTATGGTTAATTAATCATATACACTTTATTTTCCACTGGGGAAGAGAGCTTAGATGTTCTTGACACTTCTAGAACAATAACAGCTTTCTATAATTATTATACACTACTCCTTTTAATATTTCCATTGCAAAAGACCTAGATTCTCTAGAAACTGCAAATGACAGACAGCATTTAGACTGCATTTTCAATATGGAAGAGGATCTAGATGCCCTATACCAGTGATTCCCAACCTTTACACCATGGAGGAACCCTTGTAATAATTTTTCAGAACCAAGGAACCCGTATAGATAGTATACTATTATAAATATTATTTTTTTAAGAAAAGTTCTTGAACAATATAATTCATATGAAATCTAAAATTACATCACATGAGAATTCACAATAATGAGTCAAGAATGTTATGACTTACTGTAATTTTGTAATAGCACATAATTATTTTACGGCTTCTCGCAGAACCCCTCGTGATGGTCGGCGGAACCCCGGTTGGGAATCACTGCCCTATACACTACTACAACAATAGAACTGATTCTAAACATCATATTTACACCCAAAACACAGCTTTCTAGACATCGTATATATACCCATTTTATATTTCCACAGCAGAAAAGGATACTAGATGCTCTAGACAAAGCTAGTAGAGCTTCCTAGACATCTTATGTCAATCTCTCGAAAATAGTTATTTGTTAACACTCTAACACACTTATCTAGACAATGCATATGTACCCCATTTTGTATTTCCACTGCAGAAAAGGACTAAGATGCTCTAGAAACGGCTAGAACACTAGTACAGTGTTTGTTTGTTATTATTATTGTTATTCTAGACATACTATTTCAACCTCAGAAAATATTTAATCGGTAACACCCTAACTCAGTTTTCTAGATATTGTATACATACCCGCTTCTATATTTCAATGCAGAAAAGGACTTGGATGCTCTAGATGCGGCTAGAACACTAGTACAGCTTTCTAGACATATTATTTCAACCTCTGAAAAACAGTTTAATCGGTAACACCCTAACTCAGTTTTCTAGATATTGTATACATACCCGTTTCTATATTTCAATGCAGAAAAGGACCTAGATGCTCTAGACACGGCTAGAACACTAGTAAAGCTTTCTAGACATATTATTTCAACCTTTGAAAGATACTTAATCGGTAACACCCTAACTCAGTTTTCTGGATATTGTATACATACTCGTCTCTATATTTCAACTCAGAAAAGGATCTAGATGCTCTAGACACGGCTAGAACACTAGTAAAGCTTACTAGACATATTACATCAACCTCTGAAAGATATTTAATCGGTAAAACCCTAACTCAGTTTTCTAGATATTGTATACATACCCGCTTCTATATTCCAATGCAGAAAAGGACTTGGATGCTCTAGACGAGGCTAGAACACTAGTACAGCTTTCTAGACATATTATTTCAACCTCTGAAAAATAATTTAATCGGTAACACCCTAACTCAGTTTTCTAGATATTGTATACATACCCGTTTCTACATTTCAATGCAGAAAAGGACCTAGATGCTCTAGACATGGCTAGAACACTAGTAAAGCTTTCTAGACATATTATTTCAACCTTTGAAAGATATTTAATTGGTAACACCCTAACTCAGTTTTCTAGATATTGTATACATACTCATCTCTATATTTCAATACAGAAAAGGATCTAGATGCTCTAGATACGGCTAGAACACTAGTAAAGCTTTCTAGACATATTATATCAACCTCTGAAAGATACTTAATCGGTAACACCCTAACTCAGTTTTCTAGATATTGTATACATACCCGTTTCTATATTTCAATGCAGAAAATGATCTAGATGCTCTAGACACGGCTAGAACACTAGTAAAGCTCTCTAGACATATCATTCAACCTCTGAAAGATTTAATCGGTAACACCCTAACTCAGTTTTCTAGATATTGTATACATACCCGTTTCTATATTTCAATGCAGAAAAGGATCTAGATGCTCTAGACACGGCTAGAACACTAGTAAAGCTTTCTAGACATATTATATCAACCTCTGAAAGATACTTAATCGGTAACACCCTAACTAGTTTTCTAGATATTGTATACATACCCGTTTCTATATTTCAATGCAGAAAATGATCTAGATGCTCTAGACACGGCTAGAACATTAGTAAAGCTCTCTAGACATATCATTCAACCTCTGAAAGATATTTAATCGGTAACACCCTAACTCAGTTTTCTAGATATTGTATACATACCCGTTTCTATATTTCAATGCAGAAAAGATCTAGATGCTCTAGACACGGCTAGAACACTAGTACAGCTTTCTAGACATCTTATTTCAACCTTTGTAAAATAGATAGTTCGTCTTGTAAACAATGCACTATAATGGAGGCCGAATTGTACGCTTGGCAGTAGCTCTTGTTGTTGTTGTTGTTGAATAAATTGGCGGAACAGCCTTTGGTACGGCTCTCTCTCTCTCTCTCTCTCTCTCTCCCTCTCTCTCTCTCTTTAAAATGCATGTCTATATGTAATGTAATTATATGTAATTATATGCATTCATGTATATTTAAACCTCCATTCTATATGCATTTAAATATTAATCCCTCTATTATATATATATATATATATATATATATATATATATATATATATATATATATATATATATATATATATATATATATATATATATATATATATATATATATATATATATATATAACATGTAATTATATCTATTCTTAGGAAGATCTCTCTCTCTCTCTCTCTCTCCTCTCTCTCTCTCTCTCTCTCTCTCTCTCTTTTAAGATTATATATTTATTCTGTGGCTTCCAATTTTTATTAATTCATTTATTGTGCTTTTTCTACGTATAATATGTAAGTTTCATGTATATTTATGCTCTCTATTAAATAAACAGTACATAAAGAACCCACAAATATAAATTTCATATCAGTCAAAATATTTTTTTTTCTATAATGATTGGTTCTCAATATTAGTAGTCGCCGTGGCTCAAGCGGTAGCGTCCACGACTTTGAGGCGTCAGGTCGAGGGTTTGCGCCCCGTCACGGTCTTAGGTTAGCAAGGGCATGCACTCAGGGTAACGATTACATCTGCCAAAACAAGTCCTTCGCAAGAAGGCAACCGTCCTAGCCCTTGGTAGAAAAAGGAGTCCGTGACGTAAAACTGGAGCATTGGTTCTCAATATTACTAAATTTATCTATTTCGAATTTTCTATATAGACCATCACATGAATATTAAAATTTTATTTTAATTTATATAAGTGACTTATGAATATCACATATTTATTTATTTATTGAATTATTTTATTTAAGAGAAGGAAAATTAGCATTCAATCGACGCTATATTTAGGCTATAATTTCTATCATCTTTTCTTTTCCGTCTAATTATTATTAATTATAGCACTTTATATGACTCGGAATGAAATAACTGAAATACAGTGAGGATATAATACAAAATTATACTATATAAAAATCTTTTTATATAATTATACGCTAAAGGAACTGCTATCAAGCCAGCATGTTGTTTAGCACACAGTATTGCTGCGTTAGAAAAAATACCATTTACCGGATTTATGCATATCTGTATATAAGAAATTTACTTAAAAATCATTAAAAATATCAATACATATATTAATTTTCCACATATGCAACCGCATAATATATGCACAGAAGAATATTGCATTATACATAGAAACGTAACTTACATATAGTGTACGCTAGGCATCATTGCTGCTATTGTCATACGACAGCTTTTATAAACGTCCTGTATATATTTTTAGTTATAATGGGATATCATTATTTTTTATTTAAGCTTGGGATATATTGTTATGCTTTCCGGATCATTTGAATA